>PVLC010031749.1:0-18587 GCA_004027655.1 Graphiurus murinus | reverse complement strand
AAAAACATCCTAGGTAAACTATCTTTATAAAGATATTTATTAAGCTTGCAGTTTTGGACCCTGAAAGTTCAAAACTGGGTGGCCAGTTTTAGATTCAGAGCCCAATGAGGGACTAATGGCAGATGGCTTCATAATGTTGGGAGTTTGTATGTGGGAGAAAGAGATCTCACTCCTGTAACAACTCACTTTTGTAAGAACTTAAGGTCCCATTCTCCCTTGTGGGGGAAGCACACCTAGTGACCTAAGAACTTTCCACTAAGCCCCACGAATTAAAGGTTCCATGACCTCCCACATAGACACAATGGCGGCCAGGCCTCCGATACATGAAACTTTGTGGGACAAATGGCCTCCAAAATCATAGAAACTACATTGTCTGAAGACACTGCATTACTCATTTTTGTCTAGTCTTAACTTCCCCAAGACCTCAAATAAAGCTTTCAGATTCATACTTCAGATGAGAGAAGCAAGATACTATTCTTCCATTTCCCTTTAATCTGCTCTTGCACTTTTGGAGCCCCCATTTTTACTTTTGCCTGTTTTGTTGCTTATTTATCTTTTATCTTTTTCCAAAAGTATTGAAATGTGGAGGATGACGAATATGAATAAAGTAAGTTGACTGAGGCAAAGGGCAAAGGAATGGGAAGAAAGTTTGCTGAGATAAGTGAAATGCAGTTGTGCTTTTCTGTGTCCCTTGATCCTGAACCAAAGTGAAACAAAAATGATTTAACATTACTTATTCCAAAACTACCAAAGAGGATTACAAAATCTGTGCACAAATCCAAATGAAATTCCTAATTTATAAAGGAGAATTTCCTTAGAATAATATATAGATAGAAATAATTCTTAGTATAGCAGATATGAATTCAATTTGTTTCCCTTTTACAAAGTATGTTTTCCATTGACATTATATGTGTTTGTTAAAAGAAAATTTCAACTATTATATAAATTTGTACCTAACAATATCTGTTTTAGACTTAAAATAGCTCTGATAAAATATATTAATTTTAGGGAGGGCTTTGGATGAATTATAACATTTGAACCTTCTCCTAAATCTTGAACGATTCTATAGATTTCCTTTATTTCACTTCCACAATCATTCCCATAAAGAAAACTACTTTGACACAACAGACATAAGAGCTAGACAAAAAAGAAGAGAACATATAGATCAGATTATTTTCAATTTCTTAAAGTGTTTCAAGAAGTGGTCTTGAGGATTTTTTTCCACTCCTATTGCATACAGTTTCAACCACTCAATGTGGTTAGGATTTTTTGCCAAGAAATTTAGCCAAATTTGTTTTAGATTTCTGATTGGATATGTTTATAGCAGAATTATTTTTAATTCTTCCTCTGGGGGCTTTGTGCTCTATTTTTAATAAAATATATGTATCTCCTTGGAATGTTACCAATCTTCAGGTTCATAATATAAAAAAAATCTTGGCTGGTTTCTTAACATAACTAAAAGAAAACAGATAACGGATTCTTCCTTATACTAGTGAATCTTTGAATAATGTGTTTTTTAACTAATATGGTTAATAAATGTTTATTAATTCATTTTGGCCAACAAAGTTAATGATTATTTCAATTGCAATGACTATAGAATATACTGCTGATATAATAATATGGCAGCTCCAATCTTAAGAAGTTTCCAGTCCACTGGTGTATTATGAAAACCCAATACATGTGCCATTTGTACTATTGCAAAGATCCATATAAGATGCTGGGGTGACAGAGAAAGCAGAGAAGTCATGATAGAAATGCTACTATTAAAGTTGAGTTCTGAAGGATAAACAGAAAATACAGATACAGTGGGTGTGAGCAGGAGTGAAAAGAGTTACTTCCTGGCTCCTTGTCTGGCCCTTTTTTCATTTCTAGGTATTCTTACATCCTATGTCCTTTCCTCTAGTTACATAGCTATCGATTCCAATTGAATTCATATGACTACCGTATTTATTTCTATAGTCTGACTTTTCCCCTGAATTCATGATTCATATCTCACTGCCAGTCTAATATTGTACCTGGACATTTAATGTCACATTTTGCATGTATAAAATATAACTGTTAACTACCTGTTACCAATTTGTTCTTTCTCTAGAATTTCCTGTCTCATGAAATGGCACCACTTTTCACACAGTTTTTAGATTTCTTTTCTCGCTCCTTACATCCACCTAGCAAAACATTCTATTGGCTTTACCTTCAAATTAGATCTTGAACCTGACCCTTTGCTACTACTGCTCTGCCCAAGTTATCCTCTGGATCACTGCAAGGGTCTCCATAACAGTCTCCCTGCTTCCATCTTGCCCTGCTCATAAGCTAGATCCTGTCAAGTCCTTGCTCAAATTCTCCTTTGGCTTCCCATTATGAAATAACATTTGAAACACTGAACATGGCTTTGAAACCTTCACATGATCTCCCTAGGTATCTCTCTGTTCCTCACATATCTGCTCAGGCTGCTCTGTCCTTTCTGCTGTTTCTTGAATATGAATGTTACACCTCAGGACCCTCACATGTGTTATTCCCTGTCTGAAGCGCCCTTCCCTCCTATAGACCATGTAACTTGTTTCCTCTATGTAAGTCTCAGCTCACGTCACCTCCTTAGATTAGGCAAAGTAGCAAACCCTTCTTCCCCCACAGTCTCTATTATCTTTCCCTAATTCATTCTTCTTTATAACACTTATTACCATGTAAAATGTATCATATATCTATATAAGCTCCATGATGGCAGCAACCCAGTCCATTTTATTCACTGCTACATGTCTCATACCAAGAAAAGGACACAGCACATAATTTCTCATTCTCTTGGGACAATTAGATAGAAATGTTTAGTTGTATATGAATATGAAATTAGGAAGAAATATCTGATTCAGAATAGATCTTGAACCTGACCCTGTTAGCCAGCTCTTTGTTGCTGTGAGCAAAACACTTGAGGGGAAAAAGTTTATTTGGCTCAGGTTTCAGAGGTTCAGTCCATGGTTGGCTAGCTCCAAGGCAGAAATGCCATGGTGGCAGGATGTGGCAGATGAGAGCTTCTCAGCTCATGGCAGCTGGGAATAGGGTGGTGGTGGGGGGATGCAGGTTCAGATATAGTCCTCCAGGCCACACACCTCCAGCCATGCCCCACCTCTGAGCCTTGCTGCATTGAGAGCAGTGCTTTCAACTCATAAGCCTTTCTGGGTGGATAGTCCATATCCAAACCATAACATAGTTACTGAATTCAGGGAAAAGATGGATATAGGCAGTATAGGAAGTCCTAAAAGCTGAGAAGAGAAGAAATCCATAGTAGCCCACATCCCTAACTTAACAAGTAGTCTGCTTAAAAACAAAAATTGCACTAGCAAAGTTTTATTTTTTTCCCTGCCTCTATGGTGAGGGTTCTTCTTCTTTTCATCGCTTCCTTCCTTAGGTATTGCTTCATTTCAGTGTGTCTCATTTATCTAGCGTAGTGTGGATCTCCACCTCAGCAGCTCATGTTCAAGGGTGGAAGATTTTTTATATATTTATAATAGTACTTATAGTTATAAAATGTATATGGTATAAATATGCATATATACATGTATATGTATATATGTACACACAATTAATATTAATACAAGTTAGAAAGTACATGTCTTCATTGTCATGGTCAAGCACTAGGAATGTTTGGAGGATGAATTTAAGTTAGAGGCTCAAGGAAGGTAGAAGATATTCAAACAATGTCCTAAATTGATAGGTATGATTTAGTGAGGTAAAGAAGGAGAAATCATGAACAAATTCACAGAGGTAGGAGAGCACAGGATATTTTGGAAAACATGTTATCAACTGGCTATATCATAATCTATGAGTTATTATTTTGACAATTGAAATTATACTTGTATAGCATAGTTTGCAGCTGTTCACATTTTCTTTGTATATCAAAGAGAATCAAAAGTAGTTACTTTTATCATACCTAATGACATCATTATGTGGCAGAAGTGTATAGTTTTATTTAACCTGTGTATGTTTGCAAATTGTTGTTGCAAATTTACAAGTTATATGACCAGACAAATGTCAATCTTAGTTTTCTGTTCATTCCTAATTTCAAGGGTCACTCATATTCTGTATTGAAGGAGTTAGACCAGTGGTAATTTATTAATAACATTGCCAGTCTTACCCTGAACTGAGGTCATGCTGAAACAGTGTCCTCTGGTGTGATTTGAAAAGTGCCAGAGATCTCTCTTCCAAGAAATACTCCCTCATCGCGTTTCTGGAAATTCTAGAGGCCATTCTTTTGAGGTTGTCAATGGTTTCTTTGACAGTGATTCCTTAAATCATTACATTTCCAACTTTTGTGTTAGAATAATCACTTGGGAATATTGTTTAATATTTAGCATTTCCAATTCAGTGAATGGGCCCAGAACTATGAGTTTAGCATATGGTGCAGGGATCCAGAGACCAAACTTTGAGAAGCAGTGCTTTAGAGGGTGAACAATCCACAAGGCTAGTAATTCATACTTTAGAGTGAGTCGTTTAGTTACAGTTTCTTCTCTAGTAGCAGTTTCAGATTGAATAAATAAAGATAAATAAATATAAGGGGTGAAGAATAGGGCTCATCCTAAATAAGTGTGCATTTATGGAACAAAAGCTTGAATGAGATACTGGGCACCTGCAAACAAAAGCATATAAGGACTATTTTTCTTAGTAAGTAGAGAGGGATGCACAAAGAAAAAATTAAAAAAAAAAACCACTGAAGATTCTTTGACTACTTCATGGCTATATTTTTGTGTGCTAATTTCTTTCAATTATCGTTTGGTCTACTTCATATGATTTACATCTTTTTTTCCACTGGGCATTCCTTACATATAGTTTAAACCATTTGGGAATGTGCTGAAGAAGCATTTGTTTGAAAATTGAATGACAGTATTTTGGTATGAGAAAAACTATAGTATAGAAATATTTTTGTTCAGTCTACCAAGAGCCAAGAGGATTTGGAAAAGAAAATCATTCTTCTGTACAATACTTTTTCTGGTCAGTTTTCTGTAATTTATTGGAATTTTTGTAAAACATCATGTTCTATTTTTTATCTTTTACAATATTGTGATTTCTCTCTGCTCGGGGCTTACCAATTACATGATCACATGCATGGCTCTTAAGACCTAGTTACCACTCTTTAGCAGCCTTACATGTCAAAAAGACTTATTCTCTAGTTTGTATCAGTTTAAGCATTAAGGGTAATGTCTTTGGCTTGACCAGCAAGCTATTTTATTGTCTAACTAAATGTTTAATCTCTGCAGCAGCTCTTCATAACTCCCACTTCATAGCAGCACTGGTGACACTTCTTATTTTAACAGTGTCAAATTATACCCAATTTATTTTGTTGGATTTCCTTGTTGTGAACTGTTATGTGTTCTCCAAACCTCCTTTCTGGAAGTTAACCCACAGCAGGAAGACACTTGTCACAAGGTGACTTTACTAGCAGTCTTTTCTCCTCGGTGATAGAATTGGCTCACCTGCCAGCTTCCAATGGCTCCCCCTAAACACATAATGGCCACCTCCCACTGAGATCTGAAGCAACCCCCTGCATCTTGGAACCTGGCCAAAATGGCACTGCTGAGATACACAACTAGGAACTTTGTTATGTTTTCTGATGTGGAAATGGGACAATGGAACAATGAACAAATCTTCCTAATTTGAAACTCTCCTTGGTGGATTCATGTTAATTTTACATTGAGTTTGAGGTTTAAAAATGGGAGCACAATCTTGTAAAGAGACATTTGAAAAAATAAACAGTTTATAGAGATCTGAATAAAAGTCCTTAAAATATGTAACACATAACATTAACAACAAGGAGCCTTTAGCTACTCTTATAGCTCTGGGATTTTTGTTCAGTTGTACTAAAAATGTTCATATATTTCTGTTATAGTTGAGATAAGGTTATTTATTATCTTCAGGAAGATACCAGACCCTACAAATCTAATATCTACAAGTATCATATTTTGACTTTTTTAGTTTGTTATATTAATATCATTACAGATTAATTCACCACAAGTGGAATTTTTGTGACAACAAATTCTAGAATCTGAATTATAGAGAGTCAATTCATTTCTTTGTTTAGTTGCTTTGCTTCCCATCTCAACAGTGATGATTTTCAGTTTGTTTGAGACCAAATTACAGTGATATGCATGCACAGTTGCCATTAGTGTCAATAGGAATTACGCACAGTGACGGAAGAATAGACCCCATATGTTTATGAGAAATGAGTGATTTGAAGCATCTGTGAAACATTCTTAAAGGCAGCTCTATCACTGCATGTAATCGCAGCAAGGATTTAAAAAAATTTTTTTCCCTCATTATGTAGACTTTAAGGAGCTTATTACTATAACTAAACTATGCTTAAAAAACAAAACAAAACAAAAAACAACCCTTTACCTTCAAACCACACACTACATAGGACACTTCTATAAGTGTAAAAATAACTTTTAAGTATGGGTATCCCATTCCAAACAATGTCTCTTTTAGTGCTACTTCCTGTGTGTTTTTAATATAATATTGGAATTTTGATTATATATAGTCCTTCTCAGATAATATAGAGTCATACTTGGCAGGTATTTTCAACTGTTTTATTTTAGAATAATTTTAGACTTATAGAAAAGTTGCAAAGACAGTACAAAGATTCCCTTCAGTTTCTCTTAATGCTAACATCTTACCTAAGCATGGTATAGTGGTCAAAATTAACAAGCTTACAGAGTTACAATATAATTAATAGACCTGATTCATAATTTGCCATACCCAGCCAGGTTGGTGGCACATGCCTATAACCTCAGTACTTGGGAAGTTGAGACAGGAGGATTGCAGGTTCTAGGCCCACCTCAGCAACTTAGTGAGACCCTGTTTCAAAATAAAAAGGGCTAGGGTTGTAGCTTGGAGGTAGAATGCCTTTGGGTTCAATCCCAAGCACCACCACCTAAAATTGCCATATCCTTTTCCTCCAGTAGCATCAAATCCAAGTATCATGATGTATTTAATCCTGGTGTCTCTTCACTTAACCCTCATTGTAGTTTTTCAAGTCTTTTCTTGCTTTTCATGACATTGATAATTTGAGGGGGGTACTGGTCCGGTATTTTATGGGATGTCTCTCAGTTTGAATTTATCTGATGTTTTCTTATGATTAGACTACGTTATGGGCTTTTGGAAAAATTCCAGAGAGATTATGGTTTTTTTTTCTTTAAATCACACATGGGAATATATGATATCATAATGATTTGATGAGGGTGATATTAATTTGATGCCTGAATTAAGGTGACCAGAAAGATACTAATTTTTCTTTTCTAAAATAATCTTGGGCAATGAATCACTGGTCTAACCTATTGCCAAAGGGAGGAAAATTAAACTTCACCTCTTGGAAGGATTATTTGCAGATATTATTTAGATCTCCTCTGTAAAGATTTTTCATTTCTTAATTCATTAAATCCTATGTTTATGTCAGTAAACTTTTACTCTTATCTATTATGTCTTCGTATTTTACCTTTGTCCCATTCACTCCCTAGCTCCTTATTCCTTCTGGGATTTTCAGACTATGCATGTTAGATCCTCTGAAATTACTCAGTAGATCTTGGATTCTCTGCTTCATTTTTCTTTCATCCTTTTCTCTTTTCTCTTTATGCTTTCATTTGGGAAATTTCTACTTATATATCTTCAAGGCCTTTGGTTATGTCAAATCTACTTAAGAGACTATCAAAGAAATTCTTTATTTCTGTCATTGTGTGTTTGATTTCTAGCATTTTTACTTGACTCTTGCTGATAGCTTGCATCTCTCTTCTGCAATCAATATTTTCAATCTTATATGTTACCTACTTTTTCCATTACAGCCTTTAAAATATTAATCATAGATATTTTAAAATCCCTGTCCAAAGCTTGATGTGGTGGTACACACCTGTAATCTCAGTTCTTGGGAGGCTGAGACAGGAAGATCACAGGTTTAAAGCCAGCCTCAGCAAGTCCCTCAGCAACTTAGTGAGACCCTATTTCAAAATAAAAAATAAAATAGTACTGGGGATGTAGTTCACAGGTAGAACACCACTGAGTTCAACATCCAGTTCCACAACAAAACAAAACAACAACAACAAAAACATATATTTGCTGTCCAACATCTGGTTATATGTGAATCAGGTTCTGATGATTGTATTGTCTCTTGTTTTTTCTTGAAAATTTTATTTTTAGGCTTCAATTTTTTTTTTTGGTGAAAGGTGAAAATATTGTATATGAAAGAATGAAAGAATATTGAAGCTTTTTATTTATTAGAGATGAACATGCTTTTTGCTTTGTTAGAAGTTAAGTGTGGGTGTTTCTCAAGTCAGAATTTGGATTAAGCATGAAGTTTATTATGCTATGATTACCCTTTTTTCATCAAATTTCTCTACATGTATCCTTGTGATTATTTCACCTCTTGCCTTTAGGTCTTCCCTTTATGCTCTTTCCCAGGGACAGTCTGTCTATTGTAGCTTTCTCAGATGTATTTCATTATTATTTTCCCCCAACACTTAATACGATGGTGATGGGTGGGGTAGAGTAATGTTATGTAATGTCAGGGTTGAATCTCAACATTAAGGAGGTCCAGATGTAATAGTGGGCCTAGCAAATATATACTTTTGCCAAGAAGAATTTCTCCTCTACTCTTTCTTTGCCTCCGGTTGCAGCATGGGATTCTACCAGTGTCTTCAGGTTACCATTTTGATGCCTTTTCCATTGCATTACTAAGGCTTTGGTTCTTTCATGAAGATGGCTTTGGGAACAATCTCATACTAGCTTCTGTACTTTACCCCCAGCCAGTACCACAGGAGGAGATTTCTCAGTCACCCTCTTGACATTTTCTTATGAACTTCCTAGAGTAAAAATCTATAATAAATTACTAACTGCTTTATGTCTGTGGCCCCTGGTGCTTTGCACTCTCCCACTAGTCCAAACCAAGTTTTTAGTATTTGTTAGAAATGTTCTAGCCTGATTATTTATTTATTATTTATTTATTGGGGATTTCTCTAGGTTTGATATTAGTGGTTTGCCCTTCAATCTCAGTGCTGTGATGGGTTCACGGAAAGTCATTTATGCAGGGGTTGTTGTTATTGTTTGTTTACTTTTTTATTATTATAAAGTAGAAATAACTTTTTGTTAACTCTCCACATCCCTGATTTGAAATTGGAATCCTTATGTGTTTTTTGAAGCTCTATTCATATATATCAAGTGATTTTAAATTTTTTAGTAAATTAGACTTTTTTTCTGATTTGATAGTTCACAATGATATTGTCAAGTAATATTGTGCATATAGTTAAAACTAGAGTATAGAACAAAAATATATGGATAGTCTTTTGTCCATAGAGTCAATAAGTTAGGTACTGTGATCTCTTTTGAATCACTAGTTTCTTTTATTTTCCCTCCCCCTTTCATCTTAGTGTACACAATATTGAGAATAGAAATTATAGGGAGAATGTCATCTGGCCTTTGCAGATTCCAAAACAAAGGGCAGAAGGACAATGAAGTCCCCTGGCCTGGCTGACTTGGTGGAGACAGTAGCCCATCAGCATCACAATAAACTGTTAGGAAGGGATTAGAATTGCTGACATTGTGAAAAGACAGGAAATACCCTGTCTAGACCATAAACACAAACAGGAGTATTTTGTCCATCTTTCTTTGGTATCTCATAAAGATTTTTGTGTTCATCACATGGAAATATGAGGAAAAACCCATGCTTCTGTTTAATATTTGGGCTCTCTTGGGAGGTCTCTCTATATTCTAGCTAAAATAAAGTGTTATGGGAGAGGGGTGGCCATGCTGATCCAGTTTGTAGCTCCTTGGGGCTCTTTTCTGCCATGAAGACAGCCTATTCATACTTGTTGGCTGGATGTAAATGATGGAGAGGACTTAGAGATTATGAAGTCACAAAGTAGGTTTCTTGTTCCCCAAATCACCAAGTAGTTGGGTGGCGTCTGCTATCTATAGATTGGCCTTAAACTCTCACGTGATTAATAAATAATCTATTCTCATATATACTGGGTATTGAACCCATTATACTCCAAGCTTCATCCCTAGTTCTATTTTTTTTAAATTTTTTATTTGAAAGAGGATCTTGCTAAGTTGCCGTGGCTAGCCTCAAGTACTGGGATTACAGGCATGAGCCAATATACCCAGCTAATAGGCTACTTTTAAAAATTGTGAGGGGCCCTATCACAGGCCACCTGTGGTTGCAGGGGAAGTTTCAGTGATAAGATCTCTAGAGAAAAGCATGTACGTGGAGTCACCACCTGGAAGAGGACAAACATCAACTTTATTCACAGGCCCATCCTTTACATAGGGTTCCAGGCAAAATGTTACATGTCCACACCAGCATCATACTTACATAACTATGTACACATCTGAAACACACATGTGACTGTAGGTACACATCTTCATAGTGCAAGATGCTCACCCATCTGTGGCTGCATGAGGTCATGCTTCACCATTGGCCTGAACTTCCTCTGGGCCCACCACACTCTACCTACTGTAGGATTGCAGTACGTGACTTGACCCAGAGAATACTACATTGGGCCCAAATACCACAATAGCAATAGAGAGTACAACAAGTGATTATTAGTCCTCCAGACACACAGGAGAGGATAGTCTATAACCTTCTCCAGGAGGAGTCCAGCGGTTCTACCAGGTTGTAAGTGGGTTCTCTTGTAAGGCTTGAAAGCCTGTACCTCTGCATTTATCTCCACTAAAGTTTTCTGTACCCACTGCTGGTGGTCTGGAATATATACACAGCATTCTACATGAAGAAGAGAATACATTCTACCCTGGGCAGCAATGAATATATCTAATGATATTCTGTTTGCAAAACCACCTTCCTCACCTCAGTAGATTTGTCCATTAAAAGGGAAAGAGTCTGATGGGATGTGTTTAAAGCTTCTGAAACATGTTGGGTTAAGGTGTCTACTCATAGCTCTACGTCTAAAGTACCACCCCTGGAATGAACAAGGCTAACATGTAGAACCACTACACAGCTCAGTGTACACAGTGCAGACCGTGATATCTGGGGTCTCAATTAGTAGGCTTATGGGGAACAGTTGGAAGTATTTATCCCTGTATGTACTTCCTTCCCCAGGTATACCTTCCTGTCCAATGGCCAGGGAAATATGGCCAACCATAATGTCTGCAAACCCAGAGATAGCCATCTGGGAGAAAAATCAGTGGGGTTGTTCCCTGTTAGTTTCCATCCATTCCACCACCAGTTGGTATTCAGTAAATAAGTGATGTTCTGACACAATTCTTGGGTCAACCATCCATCATTTCACTTGGCCACAGATCAGTTCACCTGCTCTATGCAAAAAACTGCTATGATTGTAAGCTCTGTATGTTCCCCTGTTAACCAACCCTACCCATTTTCTTTTTTTTTTAACCCTGTTTTATTTTTTTTAATTTTAATTTTTATACATACATTGTAAGCATACATCTTTGTTAGGTACAAATTGATAACGATATATGTGCTCACAATTCTCATTTGATCCCTTCCCCAAATTCCCACCCCGCTCCCTTGCCCTCCCTCCCTCTCAAGTTCAGTTTAGTGAGTAACCTTGATATATATTCGTGTGCCCCCCCCCCGTCCAACCCCTTCAGTTAAATCAACTTCTTTGCTTTTGAGGGTCTCTCCTTTTTCATCTGGAGACCCTCTTATGCTCCATCTTCTCCCTAGCATCTGCATATTAGGGAGAATATATGCTTCTTTACTCTTTGTGATTGGCTAATTTCACTTATGTGTATCTATGTTTATAGCTGCACAATTCACAATAGCCAAACTATGGAAGCAGCCAAGATGTCCATTGACAGATGAATGGATTACAAAACTATGGGATATGTACACAATGGAATTTTACTCAGCCATAAAGAAGAACAAAATCATGTTATTTGCAGGGAACTGGGTGCAACTAGAAAACATTATGTTAAGTGAGATTAGCCTACCCATTTTCTATAGCATATCTCAAGAAGAGAGGGCATTATTATGGTCTCAGCTCAACAAGTCTTCTATTACATGGTGTCATTCATCCCATTCTGGGCTTCTATTTCCCAGGTTTGTAAGGTAGTCCAGTTGTCTGCAGTAGTGGGGGCAATTCACTATAGGAGACCTTTGGCTGATTCTACTGGTAGTTTGATACAGACCCAACAATGGGAGGTGTTGTGCAGTCTTGAAAGGTGTGTGCCCAGAAAGCAGGCTATTCCCTGACATTAACCTATACTGTAGGACAGGGCAGAAAGAGATACCATCATAGGTAAGTCCTTCTCTTCTGGGAGGATGCAGGCAACATGCTTGTCTTGTGAGAGAGAGAATAGTGGCTGGAATAGTGGTACCACACAAAGCACCCTGGTTAGGAGGTAAAGGGTTGGGAACATGCTTCACAGTATACAATGGAATAGTCTTATGACCTTCCTATCTTTCAAAATTGTGCCTTCATCCATGAGGGAAGTGTGAACTATATCGAGAGAGGCCAGGAAGCTATTAAGGGCCCCATGGCTCCAGGAATGCAAGCCATGACTCCTGAGAAACCTGCACATACCAGGGCTACTCCCAGATATCTTTCTGCCTTGGGGCCAAGGATTTAGGTGCAGGGAGTTAGAGGGCTCCTTCTCTTACCTCTAGTTGCAACCCAGGTCCCTTAGAGCTTTCTGTTACCTTCAAAATGAGGGCATTCTTGCTATTACCTCATCTAAGGGGGCCTGTCCAGTGTAGTCAGGTTACTCATTTAAAAGCCCTGTTGCCATGGGTACTTGTGTCCACCACCTCTTCCAATGGGGGACCAAGGCCTTCAACTTCTTTTTTAGGAGTCCATTAAAGCATTTCAATCATTCCAGCTCTTGGGGCCAGGAGGAAACATGCAACTGCCAATGTATATCATTGTCTTTAGCCCAGGTCTGTACCTGTTTGCCTGTAAAATGAGTACCTCTGTCACTTGCCACTACCAAGGGCTAACCATAGGTCACTGACAACTGTTTGAGGGCAGCTACAGTATGTTGCTGGTTGGCCTGCACTACAGGGTAGGCAAAACCCAAACCTGTGACTGTATCCAGAGCTGTCAGAATAGCCCAGAACCCCTGATCCATTGGCAGTGGGCCAATATAGTCACCTTGCGATTCCTGAACAGGTTGAGTGCCTTGGAGAACCTGTACCATGGTTATTGGAACTCTACATTTTTGTAGGTGGTGTTCTGAACACCAAGGACACTTCTGTACAGCATCTTGCACTTGAAAGTGGTTAAGAGGCAATCCCTACTGCTGGGTTACAAGCCCCATGATACAGGCACCTACATGTCCTAACTTGTTATATAACTGTGATACTACCATCAAGGGCTCCAGGGGTAGTCAGAGAGCCCAAACTTTTGCTAACATGGCGGTGGCATCATTATTGGGGGCCTGCCAAGGCCAATGCCACTGAATATGATATATTGTATCTTCTTCCTGTAGGCCCCATTTCCACAGGACCTCCCACATGGGAGAGTTGAATGGGCATGAATCAGGCAGATTACACTTGCCTCTTCTAGCTTTAGTATCCTTTGTCCAATTTCCTCATGTCCCCCTTGTAACTTGTACTGCTGTATATTCACAATCCTCATGGCTTGGGGGAGTTGCAAGGGAACATGATGGAGATGTCTTCTAGTAATAGTCTTTACCACATGTACCTATAGCCATAATTCTCCAATAGTTTTCTGCACAGTCAATCCAATTGGTAACATGTCCAATCCCCAGGATGTACTCAGCTATGGGTGATATATACACATCATACTGCTTAGTAAGCAAACATCCAACTCCCAAATCACTGGTGCATGTCAAACTGTAATGAGACAGTCTCCAAAACCCTCTATGGTAACCTTAGGTCCAGTAAATTTGTCTGGATTGCCAAAAAGGGGGGTGTTGTCTGCTCCCATATCAACTAGTACCAGAATGTGTTACACATTGTAGGAGGACAGTAAATACTCAATTTCAAATGTGGCCTCAGATCAGCTGGTTCCCCTGTCAACAGGGTACCCTAGTCAAGTGTCTAGTCTGAGAGAGAGTCAGCCACATGTATCTCTCTAGCTATTCCCTTGGCCCCCTTTGTAGAGAAAAGAGGTATACCTTTGATTTTGATGAAGCTGCTGCCAGAGTACCAGCAGCACTTTGTTGGACTGGTGGTTTATCTTCTCCTCTGCCAATCTGTCAACTGATAGGTCATACCTTTTCTGCCATTCTGGCAGCCAATAAGTCATCTGACCTTTATAGGCTTTTTGTCTCCTGACTTATTTTTCTGCGATTTGGAGGCCTGATCCCACTGAGAGCTTTTTCCTCCTACAGCATGAGCCCAAGGTTACACTTGAGCTGAACACCCTTGTCTGTGCACTTCCACCCACGTCCCCTAGCTGGGCCAATGCAGCCATTACTATGTGTACCGGCTGATTGACATACAGGACAGGAGGGTGGCCATGGTGCCAAAAGTACCCTGGGAGCCGACCTCTAGTATGAGATCTTTCATAGGGGCTGTAAGTGGCTCTTCACCTGGGCTAGTATACCAGGCCTCAAACATCATCTTTTGATACCCATCTCATGTATGATCTGCACCAAATCTAAATAGGTAGTCCACTTACTTAGTCTCTGGCAACTCACCTGCGTTATTCCAAACTGTGTGGACTGCAGCCATTAGCGAATTAATTAGAGTATGATTCCTAGATTGTGCATTAGTCACAGATACATTCTGCACTCTCTGCTCCAAGGAGGGCATAGTGGTTGTAGTAGCCAATTGGGTCAGTTCAGTCAGGTTTAGCTCGATATTATCAACCCCATCATCCCACAAGCATAAAGAGCCATGCAGGGACAGTTTCCTCTTTCTTCTGTTTGTACTGCTTTGCCAAGTCATGTAACTCCATAGGTGTATATTGAATAATAGTGGTGTGGTGGGTGGATTGTTCAGGGTCCTGAAACTCCTCCCCTGAGGACAAAAGGCTCTTCTATCTCTACCTTCTGTCTTATCGAGGGATGGACATGTCAGAGGGATCCTATGGGACTAGTGGAGCAAGAAGCTGAAGCAGACTCATTTGGGCCATGCAGGACTCATTAGGCAGCCTCTACACATTATTCTAAATCTTCTTACTGTTGCCTCAGCAGGTAAACCTCTTGTGTTTGCTCCGGAATGTCACAGTCTACCACAATACTACCAGGAACATCCAGCCTACCCATCTGGCTGCCTCTTGGTGCAACACTGGGAAATTTGGCTCCAGCACCTCCAACACCCTCCAGACCTCATCTGGCTGGGAATATACCTTGTTCCAATCCTCTGGCAGGACCCACACCACCAGATATTCTGTTCCTGGGAACCACAGGAAGGTTGGGGCCATGTTTCCTCCACCCTGGGTTGTTCCTCCTGGGGTAGCCCTTCCAGAGGGGCACAGGGAGTACCACTTCATCTTGCTGATTATGCCAACTGTCAGGGGCCCTAAGGTGGGCCAGCTGTAGTTGCAGGGGAGGTATTGATGGTGAAATTCCCATTCAGAAGAATTCACATGGAGTTGCCATCTGGAGGAGAACAAACAGCCACTTTACTCACAGACCTGTACCTTACATAGGGTTCCAGACAAAATGGCATACATTTATGCCAGCATGATGTGTGCATGTGTTACATATTGCCTAGTCATACTTACATAACTATGTACATATATGTGGCTGTGTGAGGTAATGTCTTCACTGCTGGCATGTACTTCTTTTGAGCCTCCCACATAATTAATTTGCTGTTTGCTTATTTGTTTTTCCCCTTTATTTTATTCTACCCCAACATATAACTCAAGGTGCTTGCTGCATGGTTGATCATGCTCTTGTTTACTTTCAAGCCTTCTTTTGTAAGAGATGCTGATATGTGAAAATAACTCTCTTCACTATTCCAAATGCTGAGAGCAAGAAACAAAACTAAACTAAAAATGCAACAACAACAACAAAATAAAAACTAAAAACAGACTATAATAGCTCTGGCATGTAGTGTGGGAATTTGAATTTTTTTGTCTTTGGTGTCATAAGCAATTGCTTCCATTTTTATTCAATGGATCTGACTATATTAATTTCTAAATTGTATTTTTGCAATCACATGTTTCTATATTTCCCTACAGCACTATCCCAGAAAAATAAGTAAATAAATAAAATATGAAATATGTTATACTTTCCATTCCTTTTCAGTATGACCATGAAAGAGCACCAAAATGTAAACCTCAAATGTGGTCTCAGGGTGATATCTTTATAAAAATCCAAGAGACTGTAAAAAATAAAAACAATAGCTGACCATTGTCATTGCCATTGCAGTTTTATACTTGGAAAACGACACATGGTAATTGCCCATCCCCCACCTACATACACACACCAGGGAATTCTGTGGAATATTTGTCTTTCTTCCACAAAAGTAATTAAGTTAGTTTTCAAATTACTTATGAAAAGCTGAATATTATACTTCTAGGTGTATGTAGCAAGTACTTTGGCATATTTTAGATTTTGAGAGAAACATTATGCAGCTAAAATTTGCTTAACTTCATTTATCTCATTCACATATTAATATTAACTTAATGTGTGTTACAACTGTTGATGTTCTTGAACTCCAGTATCTCTCATAATAGTATCGCCATTGCTATTTTTATTTTTTGGTTTGCAGTTGCCTTTGTCTCTTTTTTATTTTTATTTTTCAACTTAAGTATAGTCTTTATAAACTGCATAGAACTGGACCTTGATCTGTAGACTCCATTTGGCAAGTTTTATCTTTTAATGGTAGCTTCACGCTATCTAGTATAATGACCAGTAGGATTGATTTTATGCCTTTTATTTTACTATATGTATTTCTTTTTTTTGGTACTGGGGATTGAACTCAGGGGCATTCTACCTCCGAGCTATACCCCCAGCCCTATTTTTTATTCTTTATTTTGAAACAGGGTCTCACTAAGTTGCGGAGTGCCTCACTAGGTAGCTGGAACTGGCTGTGAATCCGGATCCTCATGTCTCAGCCTCCCAAATGCTGGGATTACAAGTGTGTGCCACCACACCCAGCTTACTATATGTATTTTTAAAAATTATCTTCATTTCTATTTTTTATTTTCCTCTTGTATGGATTTAATTAAGTTGCTCTTTATTTGTCTCCTTGGTTGATATGGAAACTTTTATGTTATTTTCCATTTAATTTATGTGTATAACCCCTTCAAAGCTCTCATGTTTATACACATTTTTTCAGAAAAAAATATCTAATTTCATTCAGTGACATGCTCTATTTTTCTTCAGTTCCTCACCACTCCATGAAGTGAAACTACTAGAACAATTCTGCTTTGCTCTTGCATCCCTTCACTCCCATATCTCATCCTCTCCTTACCCCACCCTAATTTATGAGTTTTAATTAGATGGTTTAATGTTATTTCTATTGTTCTAGATTACATGGCTTTTTGTTCTGTCTTATGTTTCAAAAGACAAAAAACACTCATAAAATGTGTTTCTGTTATCCTATAGTATTGCCTACACATTTATCTCTATTTTTTAAAGGTCATCATGGTTTCTTCTCCTCTGTATCTTTATTATAATTTCTGGCTTTTGGCTCATTTATTATTTTGTTAGAGTATTATTTATGTATTTCCTTTTGACATAAAGTAACTTTATATAATTACTGCCGGTTTGTTAACTACAATTATTTTCTTTTGTGACATATGATTAATTTTTCCCATTAGTAATTTCTACTTGACATTCCTCCATTTTGTAGCTTCAAATCTTGCAAATGAGAAGCCTGACTATCTGATTATACTTTATTTGTTGATGATCTCTTCTGTCTTGTGTGATTTTTATTTTTATACTTAAATTTCAGTAATGTTTTCTCCATGGGCTAGCCATATTCCATTTTAAAAGGCAACAGAATGGTAAGATACCTACCAATAAACAAAACAATGTATATGTAAAATCAATAAAAAAGAAAATGCTACTAATTGGAAACACTAAAATGGTACAACTGGAAAGTTTTCAATAGTACATAGAAAGACTAGATATTGTAAGTACCAATTGTTTCTAAAATGATGTACAAATTTAATGGTATCCAAATGAGTTCTTGGCAACTAAACAAGCTGACTTAAAAGATAATTTTGAAGAATAAATATATTTGAATACTTGGGAAAATTAATAAGTAGCGAAGTCAAGAGGAGATTTGCGCCCTGCTGGATATTAGAACACATGATGATTATATAGTATCTAAACTCTTAGATGCTAAAATGAATATACACATAGCAAAACAGAAAGCTATTCAGAATTGGATCACAACACAACAGATGTATAATAAACCTGACATTGAATATCAATGGGGAAAGGTATCTTATCCAAGGAAAGGTGTTGCTCGTTCTCTGTATTTATTTTTTAAATATTTATTTATTTTTTTTTAAATTTTTTTATTGTAGTAATTTGTGCAATATAGCATACATCTTTGTTAAGTACGAGTTGTTAACAACATATTTGCACACAATTCTCATTTGACCCCTTCCCAAATCCCCCCCCCAATCCCCTTCCCCTCCCTCCCCCTCAGGATCACTTCGGTGAGTGACCTTGATATGATTGTGTAAGAACATCTTGTGCTTTAGGGC
>PVLC010031748.1:0-18594 GCA_004027655.1 Graphiurus murinus | reverse complement strand
GTGTCGGCAGAGGCTGAGGTAGGGACCTGCACATCTGTTTCCACCTGGCAGTAACTAAATAGCATCCTTCCTTCTGCTGAAGTAGTATCACAGAAAGCCAGCTAAAACAGGGTTAAATACAACCCAAAATCTCATAACAGAATACAAAAGTAATAAGAGTGGGGCATGGTGGTGCACACTTGTAGTTCCAGCCACTCAGGAGGCTAAGGCAGGAGGATCACATGAGCTCAGGAATTTGAGGCCAGCCTAGGCAAAACAGCAAGGCCCCCAGCTGAAAAACAAAACAAACAAACAAACAATGTAGGTTTCAGTTGAAAATCACTCATCATACCAAGATCCAGGAAGTTTTCAAACTGAATGAAAAAGACAATTGATCCCAAACCGAGATGATAGAGATGTCAGAATTATAGGGCACCATTTTAAGTAACCATGGAAAAACTGCCCCAACAAAGAATTCTGAATGCACTTGAAATAAGCAAAAAAGTAGAAAGCCTCAGCAAAGACATGATGGCATAAGGAAAAAACAAATAGGAATTTTAGAAATGGGAAAATACAGTAAGTAGCTAAATTAAAAGCTCTGTGGATGATTCAACAGCAGAATGGAGGGGACAGAGGAAGGGATCAGTAAATAGGAGATACAACAATACAGTTACTTAGTTTGAATAATACAGAGAAAATCAAGCAAAAGAAGTGGACAGAGCCTCAGGAACCTGTGGGGCTGTGACAAAACAGCTAACACAGCTAGCCATGGTGGAGCATGCTTGTAATCCCAGTTCAAGGGCTGAGACTGGAGGATCCGAGTTCATGGCCAGCCTCAGACTTAAAATAGGGTTGGGGTGTAGCTCAGAGGTAGAATGCCCCTGGGTTCAATCCCCAATACCGCAAAAAGAGAGAGAGAGAGAAAAAAAAAGAGCTAACACTGTCCTGTCAAAGTCTCAGAAGATGAAAAAGAGAGTAAAGCTAACAGGACAGTCTAATAAAAAAAAAAATGGCTGAAAAGTCCCCAAATTTGGTAAGAGACATAAACCGGCAAATTCAAGAAACAGAGCCAACTCCAAACAGTATAAATGTGAAGAAATTCATACTGAAATATAGCATAATAAACCTTCTGAAAACTAAGGACAAAAAATATTTAAAGCAGCTAAAGTGAAACCTTACGTATAAAAGAAGTATTTGAATGACAACATATTTATCATCAGAAACCATGGAAACTATCAGAAAGTGGCATAATATTTTCTTATGCTTTGTGTGTGGGGGGTACAGGGGATTGAACCAGGGGCATTCTACCTCCAAACTACATCCTCAGCCCTTTTATTTTATTGTTTTGAAACAGGGTTTTGCTAGGTTGCTGAGAGTCTCACTATGTTGCTGAGGCTGTCCTTGAACCTGCAATCCTCCTATTTCAGCCTCCCAACTACTGGGATTATAGGCATGCACCACCACATCTGGCTTATTTTTTTTTTCTTTTATGTTTGAAAGAAAAGAATTACCAGCCCCGAACTGTAAGCACAATGAAAATATACTTCAGTAATGAAGGAGAAATTTGGACATTCTCAGTTGAAGAAAAACTAGAATTTGTCATCAGAAGACCTACACTAAAAAGAATGGCTAAAAATGTTCTCCAACAGAAAGGAAATGATAAAACAACTATGACAATGCCCAGAAGGAAGAGCCTGATAAACAAAAATAGGTGTAAATGCAACTAGCTGCATTACAGTCAACATAAAACAACCCCATCATGTCCTTGAGGGCCCCAGACAAAGAAAGACCCAGGGGACATGCACTGCAGACTGCACAAGAAAGCTATAAAGAGGATACCTAGCTTTCCCTCATGGGGGCAGCCTGACAGTTTCCTCCAGGGCCTGCCACCCCAGCACTAATGCAAATGCTTTTCTGTATTTGTAGTCTTTGTCTTGAGAATTCTTTTCTAACTTTCCCTCTGCCACAACAGAAAGAGAAAGTTAAAAGCAAACAAGTAAAAGCACCATAGCTCAGTGGTAGGGAGCTTGCAAAGCTTGGAGGAAGCCCTGAGTTCAGTCCCCTACCCCCTCAAAAAGAGTGGTGGCACACACCTGAAATTCCAGTACTTGGGAGGCTGAGACAAGAGGATCATAAGTTTGAGACCATCTGGGCAACTTAGAGGGACCCTGTCTCAAAATAAAAAAGGGCTGGGAATGTAGCTCAGTGGTTGAACCCAGGGGTGCCATAAAAAAGAGAAAAAAGACAAAATACCAGTAATGAGAATAAAAGAAGGACTATTACTATAGATCCTACATATATTAAAAGGATAATAAGGCATATTATGAACAACTTATGCCCATAAAGTTAGCAACTTAGATTTCATCTAAGGTGAAATTTTAAAAATTACCACAACTTACTCAGAAAGAAGTAGAAAATTTGATAGCCCTATACTGACTAAAGGAATAGAAAATTGTAATTAAAAATTTCCCCCACAAAACCAAAAAAAAAAAAAAATGCCAGGCCCAGATGGCATTACTGGCAAATTCTATCAACTCTTCAAGGATGAAAGAAATAATGTCAATCTGACACAAACTCTTTTGGAAAGTAGAATACTTCTCATCACATTTTGTATGTGATCCTCTGAGGCATAAGCCCAGGAGTGGAA
This sequence comes from Graphiurus murinus, assembly GCA_004027655.1. NCBI lineage: Eukaryota > Metazoa > Chordata > Mammalia > Rodentia > Gliridae > Graphiurus > Graphiurus murinus. Next base: position 15,968 of record PVLC010031748.1, on the reverse strand, counting down.
TTACTTGAACATAGTATATTTAATTAATTTTGCTAAGTGCTGTCAGATTAGCTATACCAGCATACTCATCTACCAACACTGTATGAGTCTCCCTTTCCACTGTCTCACCAACATTTGGTATGGCAAAGGCAATAGAATTCTGTAGAGATAATAGACTCTAGAGACAAATGCCTGGGTCCAAAAACTGGCTCTACCATTTTCTTTTGGATAATTTACTGAGTTTGTGTCTCAGTATCCTCATTTGCAAAATGAAATAACAATAGTGCCTACCTTATAGATACTAGAGCTTTGTAGACATGAGTGGGTAAAACTGCCACTTTTTTTTTCTATTTTAGACATTTGCCCCATTTAATCTAATTTCTGAATGACGATTTCAAATTAGACTGCAAAGCTGCAAAAATAAATGAGTTTGTCCAGTGTGGTGGTGCACACTTATAATCCCAGCTACTTGGGAGGCTGAGGCAGGAGGGTCTCAAGTTGAAGACAAGTCTTGGCAACTCAGTTAGACCCTGTATCAAAATAAAACTTTAAAAGGTGCTGGGGCTATATCTCAGTGGTAGAACACTTGTCTAGCATGCACAAGGCCCTGAGTTAATAAAAATAAATGAGTTTTGTATGAGCTACAGAACATTAGTCAATGAGAAATTTGGTCTTTAGGTTATTTGTGTATGTAAGAGCAGAATCACAAATTCCCTCACAATTTGGGTATATAAATAAAGTGTAGATATTTTCTCAATCATTGACCTGATTTTTTCTCACAAATCTCACTCTTCTACTCCACTTATAGCAAAAGAGGATAGAAATAAGTTCAGTGTTTATCAGCATGGGTTTGATTACAAAAACTAATCAAGTATTCTCTAAATAATGAAAAAGTAAATTTGCTGAAATATGTTTTTCATTTTTTCTCTTTGAAGTAAATGCTCAGAATTTTAACTTCCTCCCTTTCTACCTCTGCTTGTTAGTTTGTTCTTTCTTTCTTAATTTCTGTCTTTCTTTTTCTTTTCTTTCTTTCTGTCTTTTGTAGGGGGGCAGAGGGAGTATTGGGTATTCTACCAGGGGCATTCTACCTCCAAGCTATATACCCCCAGCCCAATTTTATTCTTTATTTTGAAACAGGGTCTCACTAAGTTGCGGAGTGCCTCACTAGGTAGCTAAGGCTGGTCATGAACCCGGATCCTCCAGTCTCAGCCTCCCAAATGCTGGGATTACAAGCATGTGCCACCATGCCCGGCTTAATACTGGTTCTTGGGTGCACACAAGTTGGAATTCTCTGGGTATGGTTGGCACAGTTCCATACCTGGGCATTCTGCCAAAGTCTCTTTGTCATTGTTACCTCAGTTTATCTGTTGCCCCCTCCCCCTCAAGGTTTCAGTGTCTCAGATCCCACTGATTGTGTCACCCTTCTCCCTCTCTTGACTCTACGTCAATCTGCCCTGTCCCTCAGGATGGGAAGAGACGTATTTCTTCCCTTGTGTCTTCACTTCTTTTCACTGTCCTTTAACAGTGAAAGGACTTTAACTTCTTAATGGGATTTCATCTTGTAGAAATTAATAGTGAAATTGTCAAATCTGGAACATTTGTCTATGGCAGTCATTTTACGTGGGTTATACTGTCATATGGTACCCATTTAATAATCTCTAATTGATAAAGTTTATTAACTTGGCTGGGCATAATTCAAGAATTAATTTCAATATAGAGAATAGTGTGGGTTTGTAGAAAATATTCAATACTAACCAATTTCAGATGCTTTTAAAAGTATCTCGTGTTGCTCCCTGCTCTCACTGGAGGATATATAGCAGTGATGGTAGACATAGATAGAAGACTTGCTTACCAAAAGGACTTCTTTTAGTACTCTGCTAATTCCTTTTTCCAAAGGCACTGCCATGCCTGTGGTTGATCATGTTAAAGGAAATGGAAGGGTTTCTCAGGAAAGTCAGAGCTTTCCCTCTCTACTCAGTGGCTTGTTAAAGGATGTGAGATGTACCACAGTCAACTGTGAGTTGCTGTTTGTGAAAAGGTTGTGTAGAGTTATGCTCAGTACACACTTCTGTTCGCATTTCCTTCCACCCTGGAGCTGGAAGCTAGCCATACATCAAGGGCGGTAAGTTAGTTGTACCTAGTACGACTGGTGCCTGGGGCTAAGGAAAGAAACTCATGTAACCCTTTTGCTCTGCCATATTCTAACCCAACTCTTAGAATTGCCCTGGGATAGCACACAATCACACAGGTAATAACTGAACTTTCAAAGCACAACTCTCGATTCCTTACTTCCAACTTCTTGCTCTCTCAAATTTCCTATCTCAGTTAATGATACCATAATCTATTCAGTTGCTTAAGCCTCAAATCTCAGAGTCAGTCCAGATTCTTCTTTCTTCACTCTCCACATCCAATCCCTCAGTCCTGCTGGCTTTCCTCCAGAATCTTTTTTCTTTCTTTCTCTCCCTCCCTCCCTCCTTCCTTCCTTCCTTCCTTCCTTCCTTCCTTCCTTCCTTCCTTCCTTCCCTCCCTCCCTCCCTCCCTCCCTCCCTCCTTCCTTCCTTCCTTCCTTCCTTCCTTCTTTCTTCCTTTTTCATGATACTGGGGATAGAACCTCCAAGTTACACTCCTAGCCCTTTTCGTTTTTTATTTTGAAACAGGGTCTTACTAAATTGCTGAGGGCCTCCTTAGGTTGCTGAGGCTGGCCTTGAACCTGCAATCTTTCTATCTTAGCCACCCAAGTACTGCGATTATACGTGTGTGCTACTATGCCTAGCTGATGATATTTCTTAAGCCTGTCAATTTTCCAACTCCGCTGACCCTAATCCAAGCTCCATCATGTCTTGCCTGAATTATCTCAACTGGGCCCAAATAGGTCTTCCTCTGTATTACTCCAAGCCACCATAGAACAGCCAGAGACTTTGGAAATTGCAAATTAGATCATGTTATCCTCTATGTACTATTCTTCAATAGATTTTCCTATGCTTTTGAAAAAATACAAGCTCATTACCCTGATCACCCCCTTCTATGTCTTTCCACCATTTTGGACATTCCACTGCATCACTCACCATGCTCCACCTACATGTTTGGTTCCCAGGACACTCTGAGGTTTTTGCTACCTTAAGGCTTGCGCACCTACTGAGGGTTCTACCCAAATATGCCTTCTAGATCTTCAAGTAATTCACTCTCAAATATTCAGGAAGCCTGCCCTGACTGCCCAAACTATACTAACTGCTCCCCTCTAGTAATTCTAAAGCACTCCAAAGATACCAAAATTATTCCTATGTTTATTTTTTATTGCCTGTTGCAATATAAGATTGCAATTATCCCATGCTTGGAAGAACACTTGGTACGGAAGAGTGCTCAATAAATATCAAATTAACATAGGCTCTTATCTCTCATTTGGCTTTTTGTTTTTCCCGTGCATGACTCATTCAGAGAGTCCGTCATGGGCGATGATGTGGTACAAGTGGCAGGGCAGGATTGGGACAGTCCCAAAAATACCAACTAAATGCCTTAGGAAAGCATTGTAAATTTTAAAAGTTCTCCCTTGGGGATTTAGCACAAGTGCTGAGACCACAGCAGAGAGCTGGGCAAGGATTCAGGATCCTGTGTGTTAGCCATTGCCAGGTCGGCCTTGTCTAAACATGACTAATACCTGGCCCCTCTTCTCAAAGTGTGCTTGCACTGTCCTCTCCCCGGTTGCCAGGTGCACACATGCTACTACTTCTGTGTGAATACACCTCCTTTTCACTGGTTGTGCACACTACTTTCCCCTTAATGGGTCACATTTTGCCGTCTGGGCACACCCCACTCTCCTCCCCAAACCCAGAAATCATTCATGGAGTCACTACAACTTTATTTTGGTAGAGGGCTCAGGCAAGGGTGGGCTGCACGCGTGCACTCTCCGTTGGATACAGGTGGCCGGGCTGAGCTTTGTAGGTAGGGGAAGGTACATCAGGATGTTCCTGCTGTGCAGCTTCGTTGTGCCAAGGGGCCCTGCCATGTACACAGGACAGGAATACACATCCAGTCCGGGAGGTACTGACAGGTTAGTGGTGCCCGGGGCCTGTGCACTGACGCTCACGGGTGGAAGAGGGCTGGGCTGGCTGGAAGGACTGTCCAGCAAGACCCCATTTACCGGGTCCCACTCGGCGTGCACGAGCTGTAGCCCAATCAGCAGCAGTCCGTTCTCTGGAACCTTGGGATTCGGACCATTCACCACCTGGGGGCGCCAGAAGCCAGTTAGGTAAGGCTGGGAAGATGGGGTTGGGCAGAGATTAGAGAAGCGATTGAGGTTACTAGGATCACCAAGAGGCAGATGAGGTGTAAACGGGGACTTCGAGGGGCGGGGGTGGAGTAGGGAGCGGAAGGGACAACGCTGAGATACCCTGAGGTGCAGAGGGTTGTTGTTCAGCTCTTGATGTTTATGTGGAAGATGACAGGGGCTACCAGGAAAATTCGAACTGGGCACGCACTGCCCCAAGGCAGCCTCCCAACGCAGTGCCAGCAGCAGGCGGCTCGGGTGGCTAAAGGCTGACAGGTGAAAGGCGCGCTCTGATACTCCGGTGCCTGCGTCTGCGCACGTGCTCAAGTAGTGAACCAACAGCTGCCCGCGGCGCGACAGCTGTCGTAGCCATTGCCAAGGCGGCTGCGGACCAGCGGTTGCATGGGGTCGCCAAGGCGGGGGTAGGCGGCCAGTCCAGAGGGCACGGGCCACCGCCACACAGCGGCTGGAGGAGCAAGGGGGGTCACCCTTCAGCTGCCGCTGTAGGCAGTCAAGGTCGCTCTGTAGAGTGTCCACCAGCTGACTCAGTTCCACCGCCTCGGCCTGCAGGAAGCCGTCCAGCGGCCGCCGAGCATCGGGCCCCCGCACCGGCCATAGGGCTCCACTTTGGTCTCCCGAAACGTGGTCGGTCAGCACAGCCTGCAAAGACTCCAAACGGCGCTTGGCCAGCACTAGCCTTTGCAGCAGCCGCCTCTCCGCACGCTGTGCGACCCCGCCAGCTGCAGGAACCCACGTGGGTGAACTCCTCTGCAGCGCGGTCAGGAGAGCACGACTCCGGCGTCGCAACAGCCAGGCCTGGGGGCCCTCACTCAGTCCGCAGAACCGGGGTTCCGATGGTGTGGTTAGTAGGTACATCTGAGCCTTGCACTCTGCGACGGCATCCTGCTCATCTAGCTCTTGGAGATGGAGGTGACCAGTGAAGGGCAAGGTGGGCTCCTCCCACCCCAGACCCTTTATGCTATGGATCTCATAACTGCGTGAGCATTGACCCTTCATATACCTTTATTGGCACCGCTGTCCACACTCCTGTGGCCATGACATTGCCCTGCACTATTCCCCACCCCAATACAGATACCTGCCTGGGCTTACCTGGACTGGGCATCAGAGTAGCCAGCAGATACTGAGGTGTATGTGAATGGATCCAGCTCTGGCTGCCGGGGCTGAGGCAGGCTTCAGTGAGGCTAATCAGGGCCTCTCTGTCCTTGGCGTCCCCCAGGGCTCCCCCATAGAACACTGAAGCTGAGGACGAGGTCAGAGCCCCTCAGTTCCAGGCCCTCCAGTTTCCAACCCCTTTCCCTGCAACTAAAGTTTTAAGTTATGTCCCAGTCTCAAAACTCCCACCCACACCCTATTCCAGGCCCTCCTGGGGACTGATGGCTGCACAGAGGACAGGGTCTCACCAGCCAGCTCCTGTATGGCAGCGCTGGGATTATTGAGACTGGCCCACAGCTGCTTTTGGGTCTTAAGGGCCTGGGTCAGGGTTGCTTGACTCCTGGAGGAGGGAAACAGAAAGTAGCGTTTTAAATGTCATCAATATGCTGAAAGCTCTCAAATCTTTCCAAATTCTGCCCAAACCTCTCTCCTGAGCACCAGGCTCATAAGGGCTCACTAGTTATTGATACTTGGCACCTCAAATGTAGCTTGCTTTCAACCAAAATCATCATATTCCCTGTGAAACCTGCTCTATCTCCTAACCCAGTGAGAGATATCACCAGGACCCAAATGTCAAAGGCAAAAATCCGGGAGTCATCTCTGATCCCTTCCTCTTTCCATATTTATTCTGTATCCCTACAGGAACTGCCACCTCACCCCTGCTATCTATACCATGATATCTTCCCTGGAGACTGCCAGAGCCTTCCCATACTAATCTGCTTGCCTCCTGTCCTGCCTCCTCTCAGCCTCCTCCAGTCCGTTCTCCACATTGCAGCCAGAGTGATCTTTCCAACAAATAGGATCATGTGCCTTCTACCTAAAACCCTTCAGTGGGCTCCCACTGTCCTCAGGACAACATCAGGACCCTTGCTGTGGTCTTAAGACTCTTGCTGTAGTCTTAAATGCCCTTTGAGCTGAGCTTCACCTCTCTACTCAACCTCCAGCAGGTCCACATCAACCACATTGAAGTCTCCCTTCTGCTGAGCTTAGTTCCCTCTGTTCAGAAAGACTACAGGGGATAAAATGCAGGACACACTACCACTGAACTACACCCATGCCCTGCCCCCGCTTTTTTTTTTTTTTTTTTTTAATTTTGAGACAAGGTCTCACTAAGTTGCCCAGACTGGCCATGAACTTGTGATCCTTCTGCCTCAGCCTCCCTAGTCACTGGGATTACAGGCATGTGCCGCTACATCCGCTTTGCCTCTGCTTTTAAGACTCAAGACTCAATGCAAAGTGGGATCCCAAACTCCTTGGTGAAGCTTTCCTGGGCTACTTCTTCCCCCTCACTTTTCGGAGCTCTCAAAGGTGGAATTATTTTTACTCAACCTAGCATGTGAAAAATGGCCAGTGTGTACTGAGTGACTAAACAGATTAGGCGGGTCCCTTACCAGTGTCCCCTGTGTGTCTGCAGCCTCATTCCGTAGAGCTGCCGGTGTAGGAGGAGGCCATGTAGAAGGAGCAGAGGTAGCGGCCGGGGAGGGGGTTGCATGTAGAGTCCTTGCTGGGCTAGCTCCACACTTTCGATCAAGATGTGGCCCAGCTCCAGGGACTGGCCCCAGAAAACAGGCATGCAGTGTTGAGTCAGCACAGCTGGGGGTGGGGGGGAGAGTGCTGAGTCAGCACCGCACAGTTGCCCTCTTCCATCCGATTTGAAAGCCTGTAAGGGAATGCTCCTCACCTGGCATCGAAGCACTGGCCTCTGCAGACACAATAAGCCAAAGACGGAAATCTCTGTGGACAAAGGCCACATCCTTGCACTCATGTTGGGCTAAAAGCACTTCCAATTCCAGGTCTGAAATTACTAGGGTTAGATAAGAAGCTGAGATTAGTCTTCAGGTTCTGGGTCAGACACAGGTCTAGGGGTCAGAATTAAGACTAAGGGATCAGGAGTCAGACACAAGGCCAAGAGGACAGGTTTGGAAGGAGGAAATCATCAGTGAGCTTGGGAGTTCAAGCTCAGTCCCAAGAATAGGGTAGGATCCTTGAAGTCATTTCTAGGCAGCACACCCACCCTTGCCTCTATCCAACATCCTCAGCAAGGCCTGTAGCAGCTCTTTCGGCCAATGGGGCAGCAGATGACAGTTATCCAGCACCAGCCAGTACCCATTGAACATAGCGCGGCAGAGAGTGCTGACCACAGTAGAGACCGGGTCCCAGGCTTCAGAGCCCAGGGCTATCACTTGCAGATGCTTCTGCTCCTGAAGACCAACAGAAAGATGGCAGAGTGACTCAAAGAAATCCCAGGCCCACCCCACTCCCCACCCCAGTTTCTGTGGCCAAGAAACTAGGTGCAAACCTCATGCTTGGCAGCCAGATTCTGGATGACAGTCAGAGGATGCAGAGTGACTGTGGGGTGGCCAGCTGGTGGCAGCAAGATCAGTATGGGCTGAGTAGCCTGAGTACGTTCAAAGGGTATGGTGGGGGCATCCATCCTTTCATCCACGGGCCTGCCCAGGATGCTGGTGGTGAGGTCTCCCAGGGTACTTGCCAGGCACTCAGGTCGCAGCACACGCCACAGGATCAGCTTCTGGAGGAGGCTGAGTGGCTCAGGACCCAGTTCAGGTGCAGGATCCAGCACCGTAGATGAGACTGACAGGTATTCCTGCCAAACATTAGAGTGGCCTGCCAGAGATGCACGCAACCCAGAAAACGGGGGCAGCAGCTCTAACAGCCCGCATTCATGCCAGGCTCTGGTCCCTATCCAAGCTGGCCGAACCACACCTGGCTCTGGCTTGCTGTGGCCTATGCTGGGAGAGGCTGCAAGTCCAGGCCAGAGTGCCAGCATCTCCAGCTTCGTGGCCTTAATTTTCACTTGCAGCAGAGCCAAAGCGCCCAAGGCACTCACCAAGGGCACCTGGTTTAGGCCCAGTGCAGCCACAGTGCTCTCCAGCAGGTAGTGAGTTAGGTGTATTTTTAGCAGCAGCAGGTGGCTGGCCAGGTCCTCCCCATGCTGAATATCATGTGGCTTCATGCTGTCCAGAGCCTGCTTGGTGACTTCCAGCCAGTTCTCTGTGCTTCTCTGGAAAAATGGCAGCAGGTTCTGCAGTGGACTTAGGGCCTTTACAATGGCCATTCCATTCCAAACCACTTGTCGGTAGGGTACCCACAATTCCATCTCCTGCAGCTTCTCTTCTTCTAGATTCTCGAGATTAGCACGCAACTGACATATCTCAGCCTGGATCCTCACCATGTCCCGCAAAAACTTGGCTGGTTTCTGATGCTCTGGGTTCCGGGTCAGCAGTGTCATCAGCAATCGCTCCTGTATGCAGTATTTGTTGGATGGATCTGGTCTCTTCCCACAGTCCCCAAACATCTACACTCGCCTCCACCTCCATACCGGAACCCTTCTAATGCTCATCCTATCCCACAGACTGGGCTCCTAAGCACCTCAGCAGCCTCCGTGGCTTTGCAGGTGTCCAGGATGCTGATATTTAGGTCCTGCCAGCGGGTTTCAAGCTCAGGACGCTCTTTGCACAAGATTTCATGCAACATTTGTTCTTCTAGTATTTCCATGTTCAGGCTCAGATCCAGGACATTCATCCCTTTCAGCAATTCACAACCTAGTACTTGGGGTCACAAGGAATATGCTTAATGCCTTCCCCTTGGCAGAGCCAGGAGATGGGGCAGACAGGGAGTGTAGCTCCCTACCACTCTTCTGAGCTTATTCTGGGCCAGGTTGAAAGATGCCCTCCTAGTGCTGGTCCTGGGGCCTCATGTGTGTGCAAAGCTAGGCTAGCAACTTACCCTCTGGGCCTCACCTTTTTCCAAGTCATGGAGGGGGAGGGTAGTGCTCAGATAGAGACAGAAGCCAGGCTGCACCTGGGGTGGACTCAGCTGCTCTCGCTGAAGCAGCCATTGAAGTTCTGGGCACCCTAAGCCCAGTTCCACATTGGTCAGAAGCACGGGCAGGCCTGTGTGAGAAAGTAAGGACAACCTACCCTTGATGCCAGCACCCCCACATGAGATCTGGCTCTGATCAGCTCTCGTCTGGCTGATAGGAGGGTCCCCTCAAGATGTCTCAACATAGTGAGATGAAGGATGGGAGCTGAGGTCAGACCGAAGTGAGGGAGGCCTGTGCGGTCACAGGATTGGGGGAGATCAGGGGCTCTGGTGGATGGGCATCAGTTCTCACCACTGGCAGCTGCCTCCCGAAGCTGAGGACCCAACTCAGGGTCAGTGCCTGAGAGCACATTAAGGCAGAGATGAGGTTGCAACGGAGTCTCAGAGGCTGGCTTTGACTCCAGACTCTCTGTCTCAGTCTCCTCCTCTTTCTCTTCTTTTTCCTCTTGCTTTTGCTCGCTCTTCTCATTTTCCCTTTCTTCTGCCTTCTGTTCTTTTATCTGGTCTTCAGCCTTATCTGTCCCTTCAAAATTACAATCTTCACTCATATCCTCCTCTTTATTCTCTATGTTTTGATTTCTCGTGACATCCTTCCCTGGGACAGAGAGATGCACAGGAGAACTTCTGAGGGGGAAGAATTGGGCTCCAGAGAGCACTGTTCTCCCAAGGGCCCCATTTCATGAGGGAAGGTCTACAGGAAGACAGTAGAGAAGTGGCTTAAGCTCTATGACTCCATTTCCTTATATCTAAAATGGAGTTGATATTAGTAATGAACTCATAGAGTTACAGAGAAGATTAAACACAATGACACTAAATACAATGAAAGTGCTTAGACTAGGGCACAGTAAGTGCTCAACAAATGTTGATTATCATTATTATTCCTTTAAAATGCAGCCAGGCATGGTGGAACATGCAATCCCATTACTTGGGAGGCTTAGACAGGAGGATCACAGGTTTGAGGCCAGCCTTAGCAATTTAGCAAGATCCTTAGCAACTTAGTGAGCCCCTGTTTCAAAATTTAAAAAGGGGGGGTTGAGGGTGCAGCTCAGAGACAGATATCTCTGTATTTTATCCCCAGCACCCCCCCAGATTATTACTTTAAAATTGCAGTATAGAGTTAGTTATCTCTGAAATTGGCTCCATTTCTGCCACTTCTGTGGGTTGATGAGAAGAGCCAATGCCTTTCCTTTTTTACCTAAGTTGATTCTTCTACCAACTAAAAGAAACCTCACTGATTTGGAAATTGGTGTCTGGAAGAAGTGAAAGGCTATAAACTGCAGAATCTGCCAATCATAGGCAATGTAGTGGACACAGATGGTTGGCAAAGCAACAACCATCCCCAATGCCCTTGCCCCCTTGCTATGCTGCCCGGGCTGGTCTCCAACTCCTGGGCTCAGCAACAAGAGCTGAAAAAAGATAAGTATCTGTTTTTTCTAGGTTCTCTTTTAAGTGGAGGTTGCCAGATCCAGTTTGGTGCATTCTTTTCCTCCCTCCTTCCCTCTCTCCCTCTTTTCTACCTCTGAGCTACACCCCAGCCTCCTTTTTTAAGTTGCTGAAGTTCTTGCTAAATTGCTAAGGCTGGCCTCAAACCTGCAATCCTCTTGTTTCAGCCTCCCAAGTATTGAGATTACAGGGATGTGCAGCCACTCCTGGTTTATTTATTTCATTTTATGTGCTACCAGGGACTGAACACAGGGAACTTCTACAAACAAGCAACACCAGTAGCCATTTTTATTTTTTCTTTTGAAATAGGGTCTCGCTAAATTCAAACTTGTGATCCTCCTGGTCCCAGTCTCCCAAGTATTGGTGCTACCATGCCTAGCCAGTACATTCATTTTTCTATTGGTATTAGCATACCACAAATTTAGCAGCTTGAAACAATACGCACTTATCTCATGCTTCTATAGGTCAGCGGTCTAGTGCAGTATGGCTGGACTGTCAGCACAGAGTTACATTAGTCTAATATCAAGGTGTCACCTAGGACTACAGGTCTCATCTGGGGCTTGAGGTCCTTTTATAGGCTTACTGTTTTTGGTTTGTTTTTTTGAGGTAGGGTCTTGCTCTGTTACCCAGGCTGGTCTTGAATTCTTGGACGCAAGCAAAACTCCTGTTTTACTTATTTATTTGTTTGTTTGTTTGTTTGTTTATTGGTATTGGGGATTGAATCCAGGTGCATCCTATCTCCAATGTACACCCCCAGTCCAGCTCTTCTTACTTTTCATTTTGAAACAGGGTCTTGCTAAATTGCTGTGGCTGGTCTGGAATCTGAGATCTCCTGTCTCGGTCTCCCAAGTACTGGGATTATTGGCGTGCACCACCATGCTTGGTTAGTAATCTTAATTACATCTGCAAAGTCTTTCTTACTGTGTAACATAACATAATCATGGGACTAACACTAGAAGGTAAAGGTTATGGGAAGGGGAGGAGCAGAATTCTGCCTACTACATTTGGCTCCTCAGACTTCTGGAATATCTGTTGCTTTCCTGACAAAAAGGACAGAAATGACCAGCAGCAACTCTGACATGCTACTTGGAAGGGCAGCAGACATCTTGCAACTATGATGTGTGTTAGTTTTTAGGACTGCTGTAACAAGTTGTTAGTAGCTTAAAACCAGAGAAATTTATCCTCTCATATGTGTGGAGGACAGAAGTCTGAAATCAAGGTGTCCACAAGGCTGCACTCCCACCAAAGGCTCTAAGGGAGAACTCTTTTTGCCTCTTCCATCCTCTGGTGGTTCTGAGCAGTCCCCAGCTTGTGGCTCCACAGCTCCAGTCTCTGCCTTCCTCTTTTTCTTTTCCATGTATCTGTCTTCTGTTTCTCATAAGATGCTTGTCATGAAACTTAGGGCTCACTCATATAATGAGCAGAGTGATCTCATTTCAAGGTCCCAAACTTCATTACATCTGCAAAGACCCTCCCTTCCCTTCCCGCAAATGAGATCACTTTTTTTTTTTTTTCACCTATTCAATCCTTCAATACCATCTTCTGGGAAATAAACACCTTCTCTTTCTTCTCCCAAGAAATATTACTTCCAATGCTCCACCAAGATATGATCCCTGATTCAAACAGTCAATGAAAATGTTCCCCTAGAATTTCTGAACATTGGATAAATTTAAGTAGTAAAGCTCTGGGTTGTGGGCAAGGTTTCTGATAGTGGCAAGGAGACCAAGGAAGTGGAAGATCCTGCATTGGTCAGCCATGTAGATTCACAATCTTTGCAATAGGCACCAATAAATAAATAAGTAAGTAAATAAATAAATAAGTAAATGTGACCAAATGTATTAACATAGTCTAGGCTGATAAAATCTGGGATATGTTGTCCACAAAAATTCAGTGTTTCCTCTATGAAAGGAAAGACCACACATGGCTGACAGTGTTGGGCAGTTCGGACACCCCAGAAGCATTGTGTTGTTATCTCTGCTTTACCTCTGTCCTTGATTTGGGCTGGCATCAAGCATATGTCCCATTCCAGAGGCAGCGGGTTCAACCAGAGGAGGGCCTGGTCATTGGGGTCAAGCAGCAGAGGCCATCGGCAACTATAGTAGTGGGTGCTGCTCCGCAGAAGCAGGGCTGCCAAGCGGGCTGACTTCGCCCGGGGCTTCAGGTCTCGGTCCCACTGGTGCTGTTCAGACTCACAGCTCAACACGGACAGAATACTGAAGGGAGAGCGTGTGGAGAGCAGGGGGGTCTTTAGAGAAATGGTGACAGACTTCTGCTTCTCGTTCAGTGCCTGCGCCACATCATCTGGACCCAGGGGTTCCTGAAAACCCCGACACAGAGCCAGCCACTTGATCAGCAATTCCTGGCGCCGCATCGGTGGGAAGGGACCCAGGTAGATGATGGCAGCTGAGCCCAGGAGGGCATCTCCAAACAGAGTCAAGCAGTGTCCCTTCAACTTCTGGTGTGAAGGGAAGAGCAGAGGGAGTATAGAGCAGGGAGGAGGGAGCAGGCAGGGGGCAGGCAGGGGGTAGGCAGGGGGAAACCAGGTGGGACAGGGCAAGCAGGGTGGGGCAGTGCCAAGGAAGCAGGGCATGGGGTGGGGGTGTGACATGAGCCAGGAGGAGGCATCCGGGAGGGGGTTGGTTACCTGCAGCTGTGTGGCCCAGTTATTCATGGGTGTGACCAGCGCAGCCTTTATGGGCCATTTGTAATACTGGCCATACTGCGCCTGACTGAGAGTGTCTGCCACTTGGCTATGTGAACACTGGGCTTCCTCCAGCTTCTTGGCCAGGATCAAAGTATTCTCTAGCATCTCCTGGGCCTGAAACTGGTAGTGGCCGAGGCGGGCCTGCTCCCGAGCCAAGGTTGCCTCCACCTGCCTCAGCAGCAGGCCCGTGGGCAGGCCCCGGTGGTGTGCCAGCCCATAGCGCAGAACGGCCCAGAGCCAGACCGCCAGGTTTGCAATGGGGATGCTCACTGCCCGCAGGGCTGCATCGCTCAAAGCTGGATCCTTCAGAGCTTGATTTAACTTTATCAGCTCTAAGTCTGTCATCTTCTCCTTGGGGAAGAATACCAGCTCCTGCGGTGAGGGACGTTTGTTAAGGGGTGAGAAGACACAGATGATTGGGACTTGACCTAACAGTCTAGCTCTGCCAAGTGTTCCCTCTGTGTCTCCCCCTCCTCCCTCATCTTCCCTACCTGATAAAAATCTTCAGTGCATAAAAGCTGCTTGGCACTGGCCCAGCCTGTTTCACGGTGGAACAGGTTACACAGTGCGTCAGTCACCCGAATTACAGGTTCCGGTGGCGCTCGGTAGCTCCGTATCTCCTCAAAGTCAGACACCTGCAGCTGGCTCAAAGGACCCAGAAATGCCTTGCTCATCTAAATGAGAGATGCCAAAGTAAGTTCCCAAGATGGTCTTCCCCTTAGAGGTATTTCTTCGTTTCCCCCTAGGAATCCTCACAAGGGGCCACCCCCCAAGCCACCCTATCATCTTTGCCCCTTTCCCCCAGTAACTCCCTCATGAGTCATCTGCTCCCTTCCCCTGGGCATCTTAGGAGGGGTTGTCCTCTCCTGAGCAAGGAGCATTGCAGGACACACAGAGAGAGAGGGACACACCTGCTCCAGGAAAGCCTCGTGCTGAGCCTGCAGGGCATCCCGCTGCTTGGCCAGGTTCTCAATGAGGTATTCCTGATGCCGACAGTCTGCCAACTGCCGCATGTGCTGGAGCTTGCTTTGATCTAGCTGCTGCTGAAATTTGCTGAGGCTCTGGGAACAGAGGTCAGGCCCTGTATCTCTAGATCCTGGGCCATGGGGGAACACCCCAGGGGAAGACCCCACGGCCCTGATGGGGTGACCAAGCTGAACTCAAAGTAGGTCACAGACAGTCTGAGCTCTGGGGCTGTCACTTACTGGTCTGTGAGTCATAAATCTAGTAATGTAGCCCCAAGTAGGCGGTTGCTTTTCCTGCAGCCACTTTACCATACAAGCTTGGAAAATATGACTCGAAAGCCCGTGTGAGTAACTCTTACTCCAGGCTCTTTATCTTACTTGACCCTTTAGCAACGGTTGTCACAGAAGATGGTTTCTTCTCTCTGAAAGCATTCTCCTCCGTTGGCCTTCACAATACTGTGTTCTCCTGGGACTTTCCCCAACTTCTCTGGCTGCTCTTTCTTAATCTCTTCCTCGGCCATCCCTTCACTATTCCTCAGTGATTTCTGCAGGGTCCCCCTCTTTTCTCCCTCTACACTCCAACACACCTTATCCTCCCAATCTCATGGCTTCAATTATAAATATATTAGGCTTATATTCTAAAATTTTCCAAATCTCTCTCTCTAGCTATGTTCCCTCCCAAGCCCTATACCGTGTATTGATCTGCTTAGTGGAAATCTCTTTAGATGTCTCACAGACACCCTCAGATTCTATGTGTCCCCCCCCCAAATGAATGTATTGGTTATGCCTCCCTCCATACTCCTCATCTGTCTTCTTTTCCTTAGAGAACTGTGGCAAAATATACTCAGGTTTCCCAAGGAGGAAACCTGGGGTGTTTACCCTTGGCTCCATTGCCTCTGTGCCCCTCAAACCCAGCTCATCACTGAGGTCTTTCAGTTATACCTTCAAAGTGTGTTTCAGATCCACTCAACATCCATCACCTGCACTCAGAATCTCTCTCCCCACCTGCACTAGGTTCCTAACTGGTTCTATCCCTCTCCTCTAGTCCATCCCCCACACTGCAGCCTCATTAGTTTTCTAAAAACTGAGTCTCATCATCATATCCCTTAACACTTGTCCCTCCTGTGCTTGGCTGACAAAGCCTTCTTGACCAGACATGTATTTATCTTTCCAGACTCTTATTTTTCTCTCTCCTGGCACTCTACTCTCTAGCCATTCCTGATGTTCAGTTCCTTGAAAGTGGCATGTGTTCTCTTGCCTGTAGGCCTTCACATATGCTGATACTTCAGTCTGGGATATTCTTCTTCCCCATCTTCTTCTATACCTGGCCAAATCTTATCTAACCTTCAGATATCAGCATCAGCTTTGATGTACATTTGTTTACTTTTTTTTTTTTTTGTACTGAGGATTGGAACCAGAAGTGTCTTACCTCCGAGCTACATCCCAGCCTTATTTTATTTTGAAGCAGGATCTCACTAGGTTGTTGAGGGTCTTGCTTAGTTGCTAAGCTGGCCTCAAACCTATGATCCTCTGGTCTCAGCCTCCCAGGGATTGGGATTACTGTACCACCATACCCAGCTCATTTACATTTTTTTTT
>PVLC010031747.1:0-18592 GCA_004027655.1 Graphiurus murinus | reverse complement strand
ACACCCCCAGCCCTATTTTTTATTCTTTATTTTGAAACAGGGTCTAACTAAGTTGCAGACGGCCTCACTAAGTAGCTGAGGCTGGTCTCGAACCCGGATCCTCTGGTCTCAGCCTTCCAAGTACTGGGATTACAAGCGTGTGCCACCACGTCTGTCTCCTAGCCCTTCTAAAAAAAAAAAAAATTTTTTTTTTTTTTAAGCCAAGTGTGATGGTGCACGCTAGTAATCCAGGCATTTGTGAGGCTGAGACCGGAGGATCTGGGTTCGAGGCCAGCCTCAGCTACCTAGTGAGGCACTCTGCAACATAGTGAAACCCTGTTTCAAAATAAAGAATAAAAAAATGGGGCTGGGGGTGTAGCTCAGAGGTAGAATGCCCCTGAGTTCAATCCCCAGTACCAAAAAAAAAATTTTTTTTTTAAATTTTGTTTTGAAGCAGGATCTTGTGAGGTTGCTGATAGTCTTGCTAAATTGCTGAAGCTGGCCTTGAACCTTTAATGCTACTGTCTCAGCCTCCCAAGTACTGGGATTACAGGTGTGTGCCACCACACTCTGTTCCTTATTTCCCTTTCTCTCTCTCTGTCTTGGTACTGGGGATTGAACCCAGGGGTATTCTACCTGAGCTATACCCCCAGTCCTTTTAAAAAAAATTTTGTTCTGAAACAGGGTCTTGCTAGGTTGCTAAGAGTCTCCTTAAGTCCTCTTTTAGTCTTTAAGTCCTAGGATTACAGGCATGCATCACTACGCCCAGCTGCTTGTTTCTCTTAATGAACATTCCTTCCTCACTCTTCACTTATCCTTGATTTCAATCCATCCTGTACTTTTACTTCACTTGGTGTACGGTAGTGGGGATTGAACCCACGAGTGCTCTATATCTGAGCTGCACTCCCAGCCCTTTAAAAAACATTTTTTTTTTTTTTTAAATCATCAGGTTGTCGAGGGTCTTGCTAAATTGCTGAGGCTGGCCTCAAACCTACAGTCCTCTGTCTCAGCCTCCCAAGTACTAGGACTACAGGTAAGACAAACAAAAAAACAAAACAAAACAAAAAAAATGCAGCTTACCCCTGGATAAGGGCTTTCCAACCTGGGCTGGAAAATTCTGAGTTGTGGGGGCAGGCCTCTGCATTACAGTATATTTAGCAACAGCCCTGGGCTCCACCCACCAGATGCCAGTACCCATCTACTAGAAGCCAAGCCCCACCTACTAGGTGCCAGGTTCCACCCACTAAACTCAGGGCCCCATTCACTAGTTGCTAGGCTGCACCCACCAGATGCCAGGCCCCACCCACCAGATACCAGGCCCCACCCACTAGACACCCCACCCCACCCACCAGTTGTTTGGCTCCACCCACTAGATGCCAATCACATCCTTCCTCCACACAGATATGACAGGGATTGCCACATATTCCCTGGGGGGACAGAATCGCCCCCTGGAGAACCACTCCCTTGGACTAATTTGTGGTGCCTGTCTTTAATTCCCCACGGTTCTCTGTAATTACCCTCCTATAATAAGACTTGCCGCTCTTTACTATCATTTATGTTTATGCACAATCTGTATAACCAGAGTCCCCGTGTGGGTTATAAGGACACCAGGGGCCCAGCTTCCTCCCCAGCTAGAAGGGAGGGACCTTCTCGGGGCAAGCGAGTGTTGAATGGTGTACCTGAAAAGTCCGACTTCCCTGTGCTTTGGGTTCTCATTAATTTTCATTTAACTCTCTGTGGAGATGCTTTGAGAGGCTGCTAGTTCACTACTCTGAGCTTGGCTCTTTGTCGGTAAAATCAGGCCAACGATAATGGTTAAATGCATGAAAACCGCTAGGTGTGGTGGTGCATGACTGTCATCCTAGTACTTGAGAGGCTGAGACAGGAGGATAGCAGGTTTGAGGCCCACCTCAGCAACTTAGCGAGACCCTCAGTGACTTAGGGAGACCCTGTTTCAAAATAAAATGAAAAGGGCTGAGGTATAGCTCAGAGGTAGAATGCCCCTGGGTTCAATCGCCAATTACACCTCCCCCCCCCCCAAAAAAAAAAAACATGAAAGCCTGGATGTTGTAAAGGATTGAAAGCAGTGTCGGGTGATTCATTAGCTGCTGTTGTTATTATACTATTAGTCTTACCATTTGTTATTATTTCTTGTGTGTTGCCTGAACTACATGCTGATATGAAAAGCACCTTAAAGGCTGGTAACCAAAACACTAGCCTTGGCTACAGAACGGCTCCGTGGTTCCAAATGCTGGGGTTTGAATGAGGGGTGCTCTCTTTTTCCCCATCCAGACAAGTACTGGGTTGGGTGGAGAAACAGATGAAGCTGGGAGGCCCGGGAAGTTGGTGTGATCCCCAGGTTTGCAGAATCTGGGGAGCTTTTTGCAGCTGTCAGAATAGCTAGAGCACGCCTGGGTTCGCAGCTCACTGAACGCCAAAGTCCTAAGGAAACATGTGTCCATCCTGTGCTCAGACAGCTGGTTACCTCAAGCCCTCCTGCACCCTTGGGAGCCTGAATACAGGGGAGGGACCTGGTTGTAACAGTTTAATTTTGACTTCTGCCTTCCTCAATAGGCAGGCGGTCCTTCTTGACCTGTGCTGTATGACACAGTAGCCTCTAGCCATATGTGGCTCCTGAGTGCCTGAAACGTGGCTACCAAATTGAGATTGCTGTCAGTGAAAATAGACATTAGCCTTCAAAGATATACAGGGGAGGAAAAAACCCAAGAGCATAAACTATCTCATTTGCAATTTTTAAATATTAATTACATTTTAAATTATATTATTTGGGATTAGTAAATTAAACAAAGTATTATTTTTGGTATTGGGGACTGAAAGCAGGGGCTCTTTGCTACACCCCACCCCAGTCCTTTTTATTTTGAAACAGGGTCTTGCTAAGTTACTGAAGGTCTTGCTAATTGTTGAGGCTGGCCTCAAACCTATGACCTTCCTGTCTTTAGCCTCCCAAGTACTGGGATTATAGGTGTGTGCCACTATGCCCAGCTACAGACTATATTATTAATATTAATTTCACCTGTTTCTTTTTTATTTTTAAAAATGTGGCTACTAGAAAATTAAAAACGAAATGTGTGAACTTGCCTGCCTACATGCCTGTCTACCTTCCCACCATCACTCCTTCCCTCCCTTCCTTCTTGTTCAGTATTGGGGATTAAACTCAGGGTGCTGTATTACTGAGCTACACCTCCAGCCCTTTTTATTTTTTTTTATTTTGAGACAGGGTCTTCCTAAATTGCCCAGGCTGGCCTCCATCCTGTGATCCTCCTGCCTCAGCCTCCCCAGCAGCTGGGATGACGGGCACGCCACCGTGCCTGGCTCACATTATGTTTCTATCAGGCAGTTCTGTTCCAGAATATGAATTCCATAAGAACAGAGCTCTGTCTGGGCCATTTTGGGATTCCCAGCGCGTAGCAGAGTTCCTTACATAGTCGGCACCGAGTGTCCTGAGTGGAGAGGTTCCCGAGGCTCACCTGGCAGGAGTCTTTGCCCTCCTCATCGCCGGCACAGAACATGGTGCGGTCTATCTGTCCTGGGTAGGCATTCTTGCAGCGTTCCTCGCTCAACACAGTGATGTTTAAGCACTGGAGAACCTTGGGGAAGTTATCTGTCAAACAGGGGCACAATGAGAGACCAAGAAGGAGGGAGGGAGTGGAAATAGGCAGGAGCAGAGGGGAAGCCGGACACTCACGCTGGGAAGTGCTGGTGGTCCCCCAGCCGGATACCGTGCATTTGGTCCCGGCCGATGGACAGTGCGAGCTGATGTTGATGGGTCTGACTGCCTGAGTGCTATGGACTTTTTTGTTCAATTTGATGAGCATCAGGTCACTGGAGTGCTTGGGGTGCGAGTAGTCAGGGTGGGGGATGGATTTGATCCCCTGGAACATCTGCTGCCCAGATTCATAGATGGGTGACATGGAATGGTGGCCGAGACGGACTCTGAAAACTCTGTTGGGACAGATCACCACCAGCCCTGATTCCTATCCCTGTATCCAAAGCCAATCCCAACTGCAAACTGGTCCCTTCCTCCATGCTCGACCCTAGCCCCAACACCACCCCAACTCCATCTGTCTCCAACCCGACATCCACCTCCACCCCACCACGACTCCCAAAGGATTCCCATTCCACCCCCAAACCTAAGCCTTTGCTCACTCGGAAACCATCAACCCCGAATCTAAACATCCAAAGCCTCTAGTCAAACCACCCCAAATCTCACCTCCCCAATCCCTGGAATCCCAATTCTACCCTCAAGTCTACATCTATTCCCAATCCCAACCCCATCTCAATCCACCTTTATTGCCACCCCATCCCGATATCCACCAAAGCCCTGATCCTAAAACCAACCTCAACTCCATCTCCACCCCAAACCTCAATACATGCATGCTCAACCCCCGAGGTAATCTGTCTCCAACCCCAATCCCACCTCTCACCCCAGCCCCAATCCTGTACCCATCCCCAGACCTTTCCCATGTGCACTCCCAGACCCAAGCCAACTCAAGTCCAAATCCAACCATCTCCAATCCCCCCACCACCCGCCTTGGTGTACTGGGGGGTGTTCTACCTCTGAGCTACACCCCCAACCCTATTTTATTTTGAAACAGATGTTCAATAAGTTGCAGTGGGAAATTGCTGAGGTTGGTCTTGAACCTGTGATCCTTCTGTCTTCGCTTCCCAAGTGCTGGGATTAAAGGCATGTGCCACCACATCTGGCTTCCCATCCTTTTCTTAACTCTAACGCCAGTCCTACCTTCAATTCCACTTCTATAGCCAATTCCAACCCCTCCTTGGTCCTATTCCAACTTCATCTTCAACCTCATTCAGTCCCCATTTCTGGGGGGGAGGGATACTGTGGATTGAACCCACGGTCATTCTTCTTCTGAGATACACCCCAGCCCTTTTTTGTTTTGTTTTGTTTTGAAGCAGAGTCTTGCTAGGTTGCTGAGAGTCTTACTACTTTATTGAGGCTGGTCTCCAACCTGCAATCCTTCTGTTTCAGCCTCTCAAGTCCTGGGATTACAGGCCTGCTGCCACCACCGCCTGGCTCCATCCCCAATTTAAAGCCAACCTTGATCCCTCTCCATTCTAAACCTGGTCCCCTTCTATATATACGAGTGTGTACCTGTATGTGTATGTGTATGTGTACATGTATATGTATGTATATGTATATATGTCCCCAAATCCAGCCCATCCCTGACTCTCATCCTCAACACAGTCCTCTCCGGATGTAACCTCATCCCCCTGCCCTCCAGCTCCAACCTTAATCCCACGCCCCACTCTCCCTCCTCTGCGCGCAGCCTCCACCCCACTCACGGTTTCCTGCAGTGGGCGGCGGTGAGCACCCACTGCGATTCCACCAGCACCGCCCCGCAGTACAGCTTGTTGGGCCCCAGCAGCAGCGCGCCCTGCCACGGCTGGGTGTCCTTCTTGCAGTCGGACCCATTTATGATGCGGCTGCCGCTACTGCTGCCGCTGTCCTCATTCGACCGGGTGTCCTCCCCGGCCTGGCCTTCAAGGTCCGGGTTGTTTCCAAAGGGTCGGCTGGTGGAGGGGTTGTCACAGGAAACATCATTTGCAAGCACAGGCTCTGGGGGGGGGGGGGCGAAATGAGAGGAGCAAGGTTTAGGGGCGGGGCTTGGGCTGGGACTTGGGGCGGGGCTTAGGTGCAGAAGGTAGGCCTTGCCTACCCTCAGCAAATAGGCAGAGGAGCGGGGTCGGGGCTACAGACTTAGACTCTGGATAGTGCCCAGGCTTGGGTGGGGTTCCTGGACTCTGACTAGACCTCAAAGATTCTTGGGATTGGCTCTAGCTCAGTGGGTCAGACCAGAGGAAGGTAAAATTGGCTTCAGGAGCCCTACACAACCTGGAGGGCTGTAGGGGCAGAGACCAGGGCTTTAGGGATGGGATTTAGTCTGAAGAAGTGGAGTCAGAAGCTGGGTGTGGTGGTGCATGCCTGTAATCCCAATACTTGGGAGGCTGAGACAGGAGGGTCACAGATTTGAGGCCAGCATCAGCAATTCAGCGATACCATCAGTATTCTAGTGAGATCCTGTTTCAAAATAAAAAATACAAAAGGGCTGAGGGTATAGCTCAGAGGTAGAATGCCCCTGAGTCTGATCCCTAGCACCTACCAGCCAACTAACCAACCAACCAACAAACAAACAAACAAAAATGTGGGTTCAGGCATGGAGGTCACAGAACCTGAAATGAGGGAGGGACTTGGAATTGACTTGGGCAGGGACAAGACTGGGGTCACATTGTATAGCTGATTCTATAAAGAGCCCCGACTTTGGAGCTGGAAGTGGTGGCACATGACTGTGGTCCCAGTACTTGGGGAGGCTGAGACAGATTGATCAGGTTCGAGGCCAGCCTCAGCAATTTAGCAAGACTGTTTCAAAAGAAAAAATTAAAAGGGCTGGGCTGTAGCTTGGAGGTAGAACACCCCTGGGTTCAATCCGCTGAGGGGACTTGGGGGTTGGGCTCTAGGAGTCGCCTACAGCATAGAGGTTGGAGCCTGGCAGAGGGGGGTGGGCCGAAGAGGCGGAGCCTAGCTGGGGGGCACAGCCCAAGGGGGACCAGGCTAGATAAAGCCTGGCCAAGGGGCGTGGTTGAGGAAAGGGGTGGAGTCAGGACTTGGCGGAGCTAGAATCCAGGAGCAAGGACCAAGAAAAGGGCTCAGATTAGATCTTCGCGTGGAGGGGTAGAACAGAGCTGTCTTTTTAATTCTTAGACACAAATATGCCTCTTGAATCCTCCCACTACCTTTCTCCCACACACAGATGCCCTCTGCTCCCTCATTAGTTGCCTCGCAGACTACTCACTGGTTCATAGTATTTTTTGTGTGTGTGTGTGCTGGGGATTGAACCAAGGGGCATTCATTCTATCTCTGAGCTACACCCCGAGACCTATGTTATTTTTTTATTTTGATACAGGGTCTAAGTTGCTGAGGGTCTCGTTAAATTGCTGAGGCTGACCTTGAACCTGCTATCTTCCTGTCTGAGCTTCCCAAGTACTTGGATTACAGGAGTGCATCATCACTCCCGATACTGGTTCATATTCTTGCTGATGCCCAGGAGAAGGGCAGCTTTGGCGCCTCCTGCATTCCTCAGCGTGCTCCAAGAAACGCGCACACGCACAGCCTCGGTTAAAGCCAAGCACATGCGCAGTTGTGCAGAGAAGCACCGCATCTCCACCAGACAGGGCTAACACACAGGAGTCGGGGGCACACTGTGCCCAGGTACCACACCCAGGCAGCCTCGCAGCCTCACACAGCTATCTGGTTTCTCAGCAGCTCGCACGGTGTCCTGGAGGCATAGACTGAAGACTGCCACCCACACTTCTGCACACGACCATGCTGACAGGGAGACAAGAGTAGGCTTAGTGGACGCTGGCACGTCTGGGCCCAGCATGGTGTGTGCAGGCTAGTCAATCCGTGTGAGCCTTCCCACAGCTGTCCCCGCTGCCTCCTTCTCCTCCTGCTTCCTTTTCTTTTTCTTTTTTTTGGGGGTGGGGTGGGGTGGGGGGCGTTCTATCTCTGAGCTACACTCCCAGCCCTTTTTATTTTTTTATTCTGAAACAGGATTCTCACTGAGGTGTTGAGGCTGGCCTTGAACCTGCTATTCTCCTGTCTCAGCCTCCCAAATACTAAGAGTACAGGCATGAGCCACCACACCCCACCACAGTCATCTTCTCACAGTGACGGCCACTCTGGACACCTGGTGCACCCAAGCAAGGTAGGAAACCCCAGACACACACACACACACACACACACACACACACACTCACAGCAGCAGCAGCATTTGCACAGTGCCACACAAACATACAATCACAGTCACCCCTAAGGCCCACCACCACAGGTCACAAGTTTAGGCATGTAGCCACAATTGCACAATAATAAATGGCTACCTGCAAGCAAGTTGTCAGTCACATGTTTTCATGGTGACACCACTTCTGTTGCATGTAATCCACTGAGAGAGGGACAGCTACTCGGGGGCAGAAACCTTGGAAGGCTGCAGTCACACACAAAGTCAAGGAGCCATACATGGTTGGACACACATTGGCAGCACCACATGCATCCACCCACACAGTTGTAGAGCCACACAACCTTAAACACACACACACACACACACACACACACACACACCCGATGGCAACCTCAAAGGGCCAGTCCCGCTGGCTGCACGCCGTCACTTTGAGGTAGGATAGAAGAAATAGGTAGAAAGGAGACATAAAGAAAGGAGGAGATAAAATTTTAATTCAGACGTTCTGAGCCGGACATGGTGGCACACTCGGGTCATCCCAGTACTTAGGAGGGTGAGATGGGAAGATCACATGTTCAAGGTTAGCCTCAGCAACTTAAGGAGACCCTCAGCAACTTAGTGAGACTTTGTTTCAAATAAATAAATGAATGAATAAATAAATAAATAATAAATGGTGTTGAGGTTGTAGCTCTGAGGTAGAATGCCCCTGGGTTTAATCCCTAGAACCAAACCAAACCAAAACAAAACAAAACAAAACAAAATAAAAAACAGTTCTGTCACTCCCTAAGCCAGTCTCTCTTCCAGGCCCATTACTACCAATTTCCTGGGAAATCTATAAATCTGAACCAAAAGCTCATTCACCTGTGATAATTACCTTGTGCACTGTTAATTAACCACCCCAGTGAATAGTTTAAGCAAGAGAGAGAGAGAGAGAGAGAGAGAGAGAGAGAGAGAGAGAGAGAGAGACATCTTGAGGAACCTGTTAGTAGAGGACTTTCCAGCATATCTACTGGTCAGACAGTAGAGAGCAGGTCAAGGAATCCGGGAAATGACCAGATGTCCATAAACCATCTTATGACCACAGGATGGATGTCACCCTCACATACCTTCGTACCCACCCCTCAGCAAGGTTCCTTTTCAAAGAAGAGCCAGGAACCCCCAAATACGTCTCTCACTCTCAAGATAGCCCACTTTCTCCCTTGAAAGTGCACTCCTTGCTTTACTAAATAAATCTGCACAGACGCCTGTGACTGGCACTTGCTGAAATTCTTTTCCAGCATGTAAGCCAAGGACCTGCTGATCCTGGATTGAGTTCCCCGCTCTCTCTCTCTCACTGGGAAATCCTTGGACCTTTCTCAGAATTCATTCATATTCTCTCTCTCTCTCTCTCTCTCTCTCTCTCACTCTCTCACTCTCTCTCTTTCTCTCCCTCTCTCCCTCTCTCCTTCTCTCCCTCCCTCCCTCTCTCTGTCTCCCCCCTACTGGAAATTGAACTCAAGGGCATTCTACCTTTAAGTTATAACTCCGGCCCTTTTTATTTTTTTATTTGAGACACTTGCTGAGGTTTTCACCAAGTTGCTGAAGCTGGCCTTGAACCTTTGATCCTCCTGTCTCAGCCTCCTAAATACTGGGTGTGCCACCATGTCCAGCTCAGAATCATCTCTTCTTTCATGGACAACTTGATATGGGAAAATATGCCACATACACATATGAGCAATTGTGTGTGCACGCACAATTGCACAATCACAAATAAAGATACAGACTCACATTCAACAGAGGGTCCCCATGGGACAAGCGCTCTAGCGCCACATAGACCGCCCCCCCCATGGGGGTCCTGGTTACCTGTGACACCCAGAATCAGGGCTGGCATCAGCATGCCCAGCATCCACATCCAGGGCCATCTTGCTGTAGCCATGGCAACTGCACCTGGGTGACAGAGGATTGGGAGATCCAGGTGATTCTGGGAGCCCTTAACCTACTTCTCTCTTCCCCACCCCATTTCCAGGGCAGAGAAAGACCACAAGGATATTGCCCCATCGTGGGCACTGAATTGAGACCCGGGACCTATAGATCAGGGCAGAGGACCTTCAACACCCTCCAGTCCTCATGAGGGGGAGAGAGAGAGAGCGCGCCCGCTTGAGCATCCAAGACCAAGACCAGAGCTACACTGGGGTCACCTCTCGGTCCCTGTCAGCTGAGCCCCGCTCCCCAGGCCTCACCTGCTGCACGGGCAGTGGGTGGGGGACCGGCTCCCAGCTCAGCCGCAGACTTCTCGGGTCGTGCTGCTTCCAGCTGCAGCCTCTTCCTGGGCTCCGGCACCGGCCTGGGTTATAACCGCCCACTGGTCCCTGGGGCGCATTCCCAGGTAGTGAGGCGCCTTGCCGGTCCGGCCTGGGCAATCTCTCCTCCTGCCTCCCCTCATCCGCCTCCAGAGCCCCCCCCACCCAGTCCGGAGCGCCACTCCCTCCCTGGCCGCAGGATGGGGAGGGGTCTCCGGAGGTCAGGCGGGTCCCTCCCCTGCCTCCCTCAGCCTCCAGTCTGGCTTCTTACCAGCTCTGGGCTCTCTGGCGGCTGAGGATTTTTGTTTCTTCTCTGCGTCTTTCATTCATTCTGCCTCTGTCTCCCTCCCTACTCCCTTTGTTTTGTTTTGGGGAGTGAGGAATGGAGATTGAACCCAGAGGCATTCTATCTCTGAGCTACACTCCCAGCCCTTTTAATTTTTTATTTGGAAACAGGGTCTCCTAAATTGCTGACAGTCTCAGTATGTTGTTGAGGCTGGTCTCAGACCTGTGATCCTCCAGCCTCAGCCTCTGGGATTACAGGCGTGTTCTCTTTTTTCAGACTCTTTTATTCTACCATCTCTGAGTTTTTCTTTCCCCACGGAGTCTTCCTGAATCTCAGTTTGGTGCCTGCTGAGTCATTCATTCATATTCATATTAACACCCCCCCCCATCTTGGCTCTCACGTCTTAGGTGCCTCTGTGCCTCTGTCCCTCCTTCTCTGTCCTTGCCCCCCACCCCATCTTGCTTTTTTATCTGTCCTCTGTGATTCTTCTGTAATGGTTCTGTAGTGGTACTACTTGTCAAATAGACCTTATAATTTTCACACCTTTCATTTTCCTTTATTTCCTCCTGCTTTATTATTTTAGGGCTTTTTTGCAGTATAATTGAGGTACAATAAACTGTGCATATTTAAAGTGTACAATTGGATGCATTTACTATACTCACATATCCATCACCCCCCAAACTTTCCTCAGGCCCTTTTATGTGTCTCTGTGATTCTTTATCAGTCTCTGTGTCTATGCTTAGATCTCTCTCCATATCTTTCCCCTGTCTCTCTATCTTCTTATACCTCTTTTCCCGGTGACTCTGATTCTTCTCAGCCTCTCTCTCTCTCTCTCTGAGTCTTGGTCCCTGTATCTTTCTGTCTGTCTCCCTCACCCTGTGTTTGGGCAGGGTAGACCCAGGGACTTTGCCCAGGAACCCCTCAGCACCTCCCCACCCTGGGGCCTAGGCCCCAGGGCAGAAGGGTACAGGGTCTCAGTCTGGATGCTCCACAGATACCTTGGCCTGGCTGGTGACTGTTGGAGCCAGGTGTGGGTGACAGAGCTGGGCAGGGCCACCTACTGATAGGAAAAGAGGCTCAGGGCCAGGACAGGGGGTGGGTGGCTCCTGGCTCTTCGGGAAATGGGGCATTGGGTGGGGAGTCTGCGGTGGCTTCTCCTTGCCTGTCCTGGCATGTGGGCCTGCCTCTTCTGCCTCGTCATTTGGGCTCTTGTTTCTGTCTGGCCCCAACTATGTGTCCAGGTCTCTGTCCCCACTAGGAGGTGAAGAGTCAAATATTCATCTGCCCTGCGACAGACACAGATCTGTCGAGCAAAATCGCAAAGAGGAGCTGGCACTGTGGTGCACGCCTGTGATCTCAGTACTTGAAAGGCTGAGACAGGAAGATCATAGGGTTGAGGGTAGATAGCCTCAGCAACTTAGTGAGGCCCTCAGCAATTTAGTGAGATCCTGTTTCAAAATAAAAATAAAAAGGGCTGGGGGTGCAACTCAGAGGTAGGATGCCCCTAGATTTAATCCTAGTACCACCCCCCCCCAAAAAAAAAAAAAAACCAAAAAACTAACCAACTAAACAAAACAAAACAAAAGGCTGGGCATGGTGGTGCATGCTTATAATCCCAGTACATGTGAAAGTAAAGAATAAAAATTATTCTGGAGGTGTAGCTTGGAGGTAGAATGCCCTTGAGTTTAATCCCTAGTACCACAAAAACAAAACAAAACAAAAAAACATTTTAAAGTGTTCTTCTAAAACCTATACATTCAATGTCTTAAAGAAGTCCTTTAACTTTTAGACCAAATAGTAAGAACATTTCAGTAAGTTTGTACATATAAGTATATTACATTTCTAAATATGATCAATCTTATATTTTTCAAGAATATCAATATTGGATATAAACTTGGCACAACTCAACTTAAAAAAATCACAGATCAATGAATTACACGCTTTAAGCTAACGTCACAGGGCTGTACCTACAGAAGGAAAAGTTTTCTTAGACATAAGCATCTTAACTACCTAATATGCAGAGGTTCTGCTTCAAAAAGAATTCATACATCATTCTTTTTTTTTTTTTTTCTTTTTGCAGTACTAGGGATTGAACTCAGGGGCGGTCTACCTCCGAGCTATACCCCCAGCCCTATTTTTTATTCTTTACTTTGAAACAGGGTCTCACTAAGTTGTGGAGTACCTCACTAGGTAGCTGAGGCTGGCCTCAAACCCGGATCCTCCGGTCTCAGCCTCCCAAATGCTGGGATTATAAGCGTGCACCACAACGCCCGGCTCTATGCATCATTCTTAAGCCTGTCAGAATTAAAAGAAAACTTCAGTATAGAAGAGAAATTAGGAGCCAAACCTATGGCACCAGCCCTCTGGCATTTAAATTCTGACGTGGTAGCCAAGTGTGGTATACTGCTGTAATCCCAGTACTGGGGAAGCTGAGACAAGAGGATCCCAGGTTCGAGGCCAGCCTCAGCAATTTAACGAAGCCCTCAGCAATGCAGCAAGACCCTATTTAAAAATAAAAAATAAAATAGGGGTGAGGGGGTAGCTCAGAAGTAGAATGCCCCTGAGTTCAATTCTCGGTTAAAAAAAAAAATCTACCTCGGCCTTGGCAACTTAACGGCTGAGACTTTGGCCACACTCTGGCCCCTCTCTGTGCCTCATGGTACCTACCTCACAGGTTCAGTATGAAAATCAGGTGAATAAATATATGTAATGCACTTAAAGTAGGGTCTGGTGCCTGCTACTGTTTTAAAATTATTATTATTATTGTCATCGTGGTCATGGATACCATCGTTATTCCTATTATCCATCAAGGAAGACAATTCCCTCTCCATTAACTGAAGATGACTTTGGTCTGGACAGTCATTGAGTGGGTTTCTTCTGGTAATCCTGGTAGATTTTGATGCCATATGTATGTATGTATGTATGTATGTATGTACGGTACTAAGGATTGAACCCAGGTATGTTCTACCTCCAAGCTACATCCCTAGCCCTATTATTTATTTATTTATTTATTTATTTATTTATTTATTTATTTATTGCAGTACTGGGAATTGAACTCAGGGGCATTCTACCTCCAAGCTATACCCCCAGTCCTACTTTTTTTTTGTGGTACTGGGGATTGAACTCAGGGGCACTCTACCTCCGAGCTACACCCTCAGCCCTATTTTTTATTCTTTATTTTGAAACAGGGTATCACTAAGTTGCGGAGTGCCTCACTAGGTAGCTGAGACTGGCTGAGAACCCGGATCCTCTGGTCTCAGCCTCCCGAATGCTGGGATTACAAGCGTGCGCCACCACGCCCGGCTGAGTCAGTAGTATTTTTAGGAGGGGATGGAAATCAAATTGGGCTGTAATGGCAACTGGGGAATTTGGAGCTTCCAAAAGGCAGAAGTGGAATAAAAGCAAAGGCACCATTAATAATAAAATTTACCCTTTATTGAGCACATGGCAGGTCAGGAACTATTCCTGTGTTTTCACCTTTGAATTCTCTTATCCTCCTAACAGCCCGTCTTATGAGGAATATACTGTTATTATTCTATTTACAGAAGAGAGAATTGACTCTGTAAAGGAAGGAACTTCCCCAGGGCACACAGATAGTAAGTGGAGAGCTGGGATTCCATCGCAGGTGTTGCCAGTGTTGGGACTCCTCTGTAGGAAGGAACCAAATCCAAGGAGGGAACGGGCAGGGATGGATGCTCAGAAAGGATCTTTCTAGATTCTTAGTGGTGAGAGTAAGACTGTAGTCCTGTCCTCACTCCCCCAAGCCCAGTGATGCAAGGATGCGGCTGGGGTAGAATCAGGGATTGTGGGACACAAGAATTATCTTCTTGTGTCACTGCCTTTAAGAAGCATCAGGGGGGTCACATCTGGGCATGTGGGGAGGGAAGGCAATGTCTTGGTGAGATTCTGGAGCCAGCCGGGGGGGGGGGGTGTCCATAGGTGAGTGTTGGATGTCGCATGTCAGGGTCACTTGGCTTGAATGGTTTTTCGGATCCAGCTGGTGTATCTGCAGACATTGGTGTAGACTCCTGGCTTCTCCTTTGATCCACAGGGGATGTTACCCCATGACACGAGGCCTCGGAGGCGGCCTCCACATACCAGCGGACCCCCAGAATCTCCCTGTGGGAAAGAGGGAGATAGTCAGATACAGAAACCCAGAGAAAGAGAGAGACAGACAGACAGACATGTACTGAGGGAGGGTTAGAGGCACTCAGAGGTAGAGTGAAAGACTCGGGGGCAGAGAGACAAGCAGTGAGACACACGTGCAGACACAGAGAAGGATGGAGAGAGGCTGAAAGAGACTGGAAGATGCAGAGAAACAGAGAGGAACAGCAAGATTCAGAAAGGTACAGACAAGAAAAGACAGAGAAGCTGGGCGTAGTACATGTCTGTAATCCCAGTACTTGGGAGGCTGACACAGGAGGATCACAAGTTTGAGGACAGCCTCAGCAAGTAGTGAGACTCTCATCAACCTAGTGAGACTCTGTTTCAAAATTTAAAGGGGGGGGGGCTGGGGTGTAGAATGCCCTTGGGTTCCATCCACAGTACCATAAAAACAAAAGAAAAGAAAAGACAGGGACAGAAAGAAAATGGAGATGGAGAGGTGCAGAAAGAGACATAGAGACTGAGATACACACACACACACACACACACACACACACACACACACACACGAAGACTCATGAAATAACAAGACGGGGAGAGAGGCAGGGAAGACCTAGGGAGAAGAAATGTAGGGCATAATATCCTCCACCTGGTGTCCTGAGGCCAGCACATTCTTTGCCCCCTCCCCTGTTTTTTGCTTTCAAATCATTATATATCACTTTCTCTCTTGCTCTCTCAGCAGATCTGCACAAGCCTTCCAATGCACTAGTTATTTTGACATGAAGAAGAGAGACTGGATGGATGGGTAGAGAGGGAAACTAGAGTTAAAGGTATTGGAGAGCCGGGCGTGGTGGCGCATGCTTGTAATCCCAGCATTTGGGAGGCTGAGACCTGAAGATCCCGGTTCGCGGCCAGCCTCAGCTACTTAGTGAGGCACTCCACAACTTAGTGAGACCCTGTTTCAAAATAAAGAATAAAAAATAGGGCTGGGGCTGTAGCTTGGAGGTAGAATGCCCCTGAGTTCAATCCCCAGTACTGCAAAAAAAAAAAAAAAAAAAAAAAAAAAAAAAAGGTATTGGAGAACCTGGCATGGTGGCACATGCCTGTTATCCCAGTACTTGAGAACTGAGACAGGAGGATCACAGGTTCAAGGCCAGCTTCGGCTACTTAGGGGAATCTGTCTGAAAATAAAAAATAAAAAGGGTCGGGAGCAGGGCATAGTGGCATATGCCAGTAATTCCAGTACTTGAGAGATAGGAGGATCACAGGTTTGAGGCCAGCCTCAGCAACTTAGTGAGACCTTGTTCCAAAATAAAAATAAAAAAGGGCTGGGGGGGGGGCGTCTAACTCAGAGATAGACTGTCCCTGGGTTCAATCCCCAGCACTCCCCCAAAGGTACTGGGAGATGGACATGGAGCCCCTCTCTCTCCAGCTGGAATTCCCATGCTCCACAGTCCAGAGCAGGGCTCATGGTGCGGGCTCTGTCCAATACCTCACCTGCCACCT
Organism: Graphiurus murinus; assembly: GCA_004027655.1. Lineage (NCBI taxonomy): Eukaryota > Metazoa > Chordata > Mammalia > Rodentia > Gliridae > Graphiurus > Graphiurus murinus. The sequence goes on along the minus strand of PVLC010031747.1, from coordinate 2,666 downwards.
CACTGCGTCTCTCTGGCTCGTGGTGTCTCCTTCTCCACCCTCTCTCTGCATTTCCCATCTCTGCCGCCTGTCTTTGAACCATTGCCTCCCCCTGACACTGTCTCTGTGTGAGAGTCTCTTTCCCCTTTCCTGGCTCTAGTTCCTGCCTGCCCTGTCTCTATCAGTCTGTTTTGGTCCGCGTCTCTCTGTTCCTGTCTGTGGCTGTGCTTTTGTCTTTGTCCTTTGTCTCTGTGTAACTGGCAGGTCGTGGTGGCCTCACCTGGCAGGAATCCTTGCCGAACTTCTCATCGCCGGCGCACACCATGTTTGGGGTGATCTGGCCGGGGTAAGCAAGATCACACTGCTCATAGGGCACTAGGTGGATATATGCACACTGGATGGTGTCAGGGAAATCACCTGCCGGGAGAGATGCCAGGCTCACCTCAGGCGCCGCCCTTCCCACGTCCCCCTCCACCACCCTTCAACCACCATAAGCCTTGCGCCCCCATCACTCCCTATTTCCCAGTTTCCCTCTTCCTGTTTGTCTCCCAGGCTTAGAACCCAGTTCCCTTGTTCTTGCCTTCTGATTGGCCTCTTCCCCATCATTCTTATCTCCCATTGGCTCGACTTCCTCACGGATCAGTGCTTCTCCACGAGTCCTCATTTCCTATTGGCTCTCCCTGTCTCTTAAGCCCTGCCTCCTTCTCCATTGGCTTTCTCTTCCTATTAGCCCTTTATTCAAGGGTCCTCCTCCTTCATTGGTCCTTTGCTAACTGGCCCCACTCCCCTCTGGCTCTCATTTCCTATTGGTTCGTCATCTAATGGGCCACCTTTTAAAATTGGCCCTTCACTCACAGGCCTGCTCCCAAAGGTTCCTGCTGGTGTATTGGAGCGGGTTTCTTTGATCCTTCTCTAGCTACTCTTCTCAATTACGGACCTTTTAAATCGCTCCTTTTTCACTCGCCCTCTCTATTTACATCCTTCAGTTGACTCATCTGCCTGTACGCTCTCTTCCTCTGTTAGTTTTTCTTTTCTCCATCATTATAAGTCCTTTTGACCATTTGTCTCCTTCCTGATTAGTATGTTGCTACTGACTGTCCCTTCTCATTGACCCTTAATTTCCTGGCACATCTTTTCTATACTATTCACCCACTGGTCTACTTTCTCCATTAGCAGTAAGTAGACCACTGGCCCAAGCCCTAAGCTTTCCTCTGACCCCACTGACTTTTCACCCACCCATTCACTTCACCATTGGCCTCGGCCATTAAACCATCTTCCCATGGTCCATCACCTACTTACTGCCCCACCTTCATCTTTAAACCTTCACCTTTTGGTCCGCCTTCCCCACCCTCCCATTATCCTCCCTCTCCCCTCTTACCATCTGCCGTCTTGCCCCAGCCCAGGATATGGCAGCTGGAGTGGTTGGCCATGCAGTTTCTCTCCAGGGCCAGGGGCCGAATCATTTCAGAGAATTTGACTGGGTGTGCCAGGCGCAGCAGCATGATGTCCTGGTCATGGGTAGCAGCATTGTAGCCGGGGTGGACCACTGTCCGGACAACAGAGCTCTCCTTCTCTGAGCTCTCCCTTTGACGAAGGTTGTGCTTCCCCAGGTAGACCTGGAGATTCCTGGGAAGGAAGAAGGCTGGGTCTCACCTGGAGCCCTTGGGCTACACCTGAGGCTCCAGAGAGGGTTGGGTGACTCATCTGGGCTGTTCCTCCTGCAGTCTCCCCCAGCTCAGTAAATGGCAGTTTTATCCTCCTAGAATAACCGCAGGGGCTCTTCTTGACTGTCTTAGTTTCATGCCCCACATCCAAGCTGTCCAGAAACCTGTCTGGCTGTCTGAGGTATATACAGATGCTCACCTCCATCACTACTACCATCTTGGTTTCCACTGCCATCATCTCTTAACTGGACCACAGCAGTAGCCTCCTCACTGGGCTCCCTCCTGTCTCTGTTCTTCTATACTCTGTCCTCCACAAAGCAGCCAGAGATGTCTAATTACAGAAGTCTGTCCTGTTCCTTGTGTGCTCAGACTCCTCCTATGGCTTCCTGCACGGTAGAGGTCAGAGTTCTCACCATGACCCACACAACACACTTCACCTCTCAGATGCCATCGCCTCCTGCTCTCCCTTGTCTTCCTCTACTCCAGCCACATGGGGTTCCCTGCCTTTCTTTAAAAGCAACAGCAGTCTTCTTACTCCAGGGCCTTTGCACTGGCTATTCCTTCTGCCAGCAGCTCAGTTCCTTGGGTCTCTGCATGGCTCATTCCCTCCCCTCCTTCAGGGGTCACATTCTCAGAGTAGAGCCTTCCCTGGCTACCCAATTCAAATGCAAATATCCACCCCAAAAGGTAATTCTCATTTCCCTGCCCCACTTTCTTTTCCACTGGCCTTATCTGACATGCTGTACAGTTATTGCTACATATTGTTTTTCCCCCTCCTATAGCAGCAGAGTCCAATAAAACTTTTCTGCCATGATGGCATGTTCTCTATCCATCCATGGTCCAGTACGGTGGCCACTACCCACAGGTGGCTACTGAGCACTTGAAATGTGGCTTGTGGGCCTCTTCATTTCATTAGTTAATTTAGTTAGCCACATGGGGCTGATGGTGATGACATCATCCCGATCAGAGGTCGAGATGGGGATTTTTTTTTTTTTTTTTTTTTTTTTTTTTTTTTTTTTTTTT
>PVLC010031746.1:0-18593 GCA_004027655.1 Graphiurus murinus | reverse complement strand
TGTAATCCCAGCATTCGGGAGGCTGAGACCGGAGGATCCAGGTTCGCGGCCAGCCTCAGCTACCTAGTGAGGCACTCCGCAACTTAGTGAGACTCGGTTTCAAAATAAAGAATAAAAAATGGGGCTGGGGGTATAGCTCGGAGGTAGAATGCCCCTGAGTTCAATCCCCAGTACCGCCAAAAAAAAAAAAAAAAAAAAATAGAAAAGGCCAGTAGTGGTGCTGCATACCTGTAATCCTAGTACTTGGGAGGCCAAGACTGGAGGATCACGTGTTCAAGGCCAGTGTCAGCATTGCAGTAAGATCCTCGACAGCTTGGCAAGATCCTGTTTCAAAATAAAAAAATAAACGGGGCCTGTTGGCACCCGCTTGTAATCCTAGTACTTGGGAGGCTGAAACAGGAGGATCTCAGGTTCAGGGCCCAGACCCAGCTACTTAGTGAGGCCCTCTGCAACTTAGTGAAACTCTTGTTTCCAAATTAAAAAAAAAAAAAAAGAAATAGGACTAGCTGTATAGCTCAGAGATAGAATGCCTGGGTTCAATCCCCAATTCCAAAAAAAGAAAGCAGCTAAAAAAAGATGAACATAGCCAGGCATGGTGACGCACGCTTGTAATCCCAGTACTTGGGAGGCTGAGACTGGAGGATCCAGGTTTTCGGCCAGCCTCAGCTACTTAGTGAGGCCCTCCGCAACTTAGTGAGACCCTGTTTCAAAACAAAGACTAAAAATAGGGCTGGGGATGTAGCTCAGAGGTAGAATGCCCTGGGTTCAATCCTCAGTACTGCAAAAAAACAAAACAAAACAAAAATATGAACATTAGGGAATAAGGTATAGCTCAGTACTAGAGCATGTACTTAGCATGCACAAGGTTTTGGGCTGGTGGTGTAGCTCAGAGGTAGAGTGCCCCTGGGTTCATCCCCAGTTCCAAAAAATAATTAATTAATTAATTACAAAATAAGGCTGGGCATGGTGACGTACACCTGTAATCCCAGTACTTAGGAGGCTGAAACAGGAGGATCACAGGTTTGTGGCCAGCCTCAGCTACTTAGTACAGCCTTCTGCACCTTAGTGAAACCCTGTTTCAAAATAAATTAAAAATAGAGCTGAGGATGTAGCTTGGATGTAGAATGCCACTGGGTTGGATCCCTAGTACCGCCAAAATAAAATAAATAAATATAAACATAAATAAATAAATTAAAAATAAGAAGGGCTGGGGGTGTAGCTCAGAGGTAGAATTCCCCTGGGTCCAATCCCTTGTTACACACACACACACACACACACACACACACACGTGTGTGGAAAGCACTACCTGCCTTCTTTCTCTTCATCTTTTGCTTCTTCTTGGGTTAGAAAAGTATTCTACCACTGGGCGTGGTGGCGCACGCTTATAACCCCAGTACTTGGAAGGCTGAGACCAGAGAATCCGGGTTCCTGGCCAGCCTCAGCTACTTAGTGAGGCCCTCTGCAACTTAGTGAGACTCTGTTTCAAAATAAAGGATTAAAGAGAAGAAGAAAAAAGAAACGTGTTCTACCATAGCCCCCATTCTCCATTTTCAAATAACTAATCTTTTCTTTTTTTTTTTCAAGTATTGAACATTGAACTCAAGGACATTTTACCTCTGAGGTACACCCCCAACCCTTCTCATCTTTTTTTTTTTTTTTTTTTTTTTTTTGTGGTACTGGCGATTGAACCCAGGGGCATTGTAACTCCAAGCTACACTCTCAGCCCTATTTTATTTTTATTTTCTGAAACAGGGTCTTGCTAGGTTGATGAGAGCCTCACTATTAGCTGAGGCTGTCCTTGAACCTGCAATCCTCCTGTCTCAGCCTTCCAAGTACTGGGATTACAAATGTGTGCCACCACGCCTGGCTACATCTTTTATTTTGAAATAGATTCTCACTAAGTTGCTGAGGCTGGCCTGGAACCTGTAACCCTCTTGTTTGAGCCTCCCAAGTACTTGGATTACAGTCATATGCCACCATGCCCAGAAATAACCAATCTTTTTGTTATAAAAGTTCACTATGTAATATTTTATGAAATAAAGATAAGCCAAAAGGAGAAAAATAAAAGTCATTGCCAAATCATCCCCCAGTGTAGTGTTCTCAACATGTAGCAGGTGTCAGAATCCCAGGGAGGGCTTTGTTATGACATAGATTACTAGACTCCACTTCCAGAGTTTTGATTCAGTATTTCTGGGACAAGGACCAATAATTTGCATTTCTAACAAGTTCCCAGGTGATGCAAATGTTGTTGGTTTGGGAATGAGATTTTTTAGGGGGTGGCATCTGGGTATTGAACCCAGGGGCCATTTACTGCTGAGCTATACTCTCAGCTCTTTTTTATTTATTATTTTGAGACAAGGTCTCTGTAAATTGCCCAGGCCAAAGCTGGGCGTGGTGGCGCACGCTTGTAATCCCAGCATTCGGGAGGCTGAGACCGGAGGATCCAGGTTCACGGCCAGCCTCAGCTACCTAGTGAGGCACTCCGCAACTTAGTGAGTCCCTGTTTCAAAATAAAGAATAAAAAATAGGGCTGGGGGTATAGCTCGGAGGTAGAATGCTCCTGGGTTCAATCCCCAGTACTGCAAATAAATAAATAAATAAATAAATAAATAAATAAATAAATAAATAAAATTGCCCAGGCCAACCAGGAACTTGCAATCCTCTTGTCTCAGCCTCCTGAGTAGTTGAGATTACAGGTGTGTGCCACCTCACCTGACCTTGAGGACCACTGACCTAGTCCAACACACATAACTATGAATATTTTTGTTTATTTTTATAAAAATATTACTTTGCTCTATTGTGTAAAATTCATCTTTTAGCCAGGTATGATAGTGCATACCTGTAATCCTAGTACTTGGGAGGCTGAGACAGAAAGATCACAGGTTCAAGGACAGCCTCAGCAAGTAGTGAGACTCATCAATCCAGTGAGAACCTATTTCCAAATAAAAAATAAAATAGGGCTAGGGGTGTAACTTGGAGATAGAACGCCCCTGGGTTCCATCCTCAGTACCATAAAAAAACAAAAATACATTTTAAAATTTTTTTTTTTTTTTTTTTTTTTTTTTTTTTTTTTTTTTTTTTTTTTTTTTGCGGTACTGGGGATTGAACTCAGGGACATTCTACCTCCGAGCTATAACCCCAGCCCTATTTTTTATTCTTTATTTTGAAACCGAGTCTCACTAAGTTGCGGAGTGCCTCACTAGGTAGCTGAGGCTGGCCGCGAACCTGGATCCTCCGGTCTCAGCCTCCCGAATGCTGGGATTATAAGCGTGCGCCACCACGCCCGACTCATTTTTAAAATTTAACAAATCAGCTGGGTGTGGTGGCGCACGCTTGTAATTCCAGCATTCGGGAGGCTGAGACTGGAGGATCCGGGTTCGAGGCCAGCCTCAGCTACCTAGTGAGGCACTCCACAACTTAATGAGACCCGGTTTCAAAATAAAGAATAAAAAATAGGGCTGTGGGTATAGCTTGGAGGTAGGATGCCCCTGAGTTCAATCCCCAGTACCGGAAAAAAAAAAAAAAAAAAAATTAACAAATCATCTTTATACACACTCCTTTTTCTTGTTTTGTCTTTGTGGTATGGGTAATCAACCCAGGTCCTCTCACCTTCTGGCTCTATCTCTGTGCTACCCCAGCCCATCGTGTGTGTGTGTGTGTGTGTGTGTGTGTGTGTGTGTGTGTGTGTGTGTTACCGGGAATTGAACCCAGGGACATTCTACCACTGAACCACACCCCCAGGCCTATTTTATTTTTTATCATTTGGAAACAGGGTCTCACTAACTTTCTGAGAGCCTTGCTAAGTTATTGAGGCTGACTTCAAACCTGCAATCTTCCTGTCTCAGCCTCCCAAGTACTGAGATTGCAGGTGTGTACTACCATACCTGGCTCATCCCATTCCCTTTTTTTTTTTTCTTTTTTGCAGTACTGGGGATTGAACCCAGGGACATTCTACCTCCAAGCTATATCCTTTGCTCTATTTTATTCTTTATTTTGAAACAGGGTTTCACTAAGTTGCAGAGGGCCTCACTAAATTGCTGAGGCTGGCCATGAACATTCAATCCTCCTATCTCAGCCTCCCAAGTACTAGGATTACAAGAGTGTGCCTCCACGCCCAACACTATTCTTTATTTTTGGAACCGGATCTCACTAAGTTGCAGAGGAACTCACTAAGTAGCTAAGGCTGGCCACAAACCTGGATCCTCCTGTCTCAGCCTCCCAAATACTGGGATTACAAGCGTGTACCACCACGCCCGGCTCCCATTCCTTTTTTTTTTTTTTTTGGTATTGGAGATTGAACTCAGGGGCATTCTCCTCCAAGCTACACCTCTAGTCCTATTTTTTATTTTTTATTTTGAAACAGGGTCTCACTAAGTTGTGGAGGGCCTCACTAAGTAGCTGAGGCTGGCCACGAACCTGGATCCCCTAGTCTCAGCTTCCCAAGTACTGGGATTATGAGCATGCACCACCATGCCCGGCCTCCCATTCACTTTTTAATTTGTGCTTCATGCTACAGCTGAACAGGCCCAGAAAGCAAGGAAGGAGATTGCTGACTATTTGGCCGCTGGGAAGGATGAGCGAGCTCGGATCCGCGTGGAGCACATCATCCGGGAAGACTACCTCGTGGAGGCCATGGAGATCCTGGAGCTGTACTGTGACCTGTTGCTGGCTCGGTTTAGCTTGATTCAGGCCACTAAGTGAGTGCCTCATTTCACAGGCTCAAAGGAATGACAATACACCCCTCTCACCTGCAAGGGAGGGGATGGACTCTAACTTGGTACCACTGAAGAACTTCATCTATAACTTTTTGTGTGTGTGGTACTGGGGTTTGAACCCAGGGGTGGTTTTACCTCTGAACCACACCTGTAGCCCTATTTTATTATTTATTTATTTATTTATTTATTTATTTATTTATTTATTTATTTATTTAATGTCCCGGGGATTGAACCTAGAGGCACTCTACCTCCAAGCTCGATTTTATTTCTTATTTGGAAACAGGGTCTCACTAGGTTGCTGAGAGCCTTACTGAGTTGCTGAGTTGCCAATTCTGACTTTGAACTTGCGATCCTCCTGTCTCAGCCTCCCGAGTACTGGGATTACAAGCATGTACCACCATGCCCGGCTTATTTTTTATTTTGAAACAGAATCTCACTAAGTTGCTGAGGCTGGCTTCAAACCTGTGATCCTCTTGTCTCAGCCTCCCAAGTACTGGAATTACAGGCATGCATCATCATACCTGACTCACACACTTATTGTTTCTTTAGAGTAGAAACATTCAAAATCCTTTCTTCTAGCTGGGCGTGGTGGCGCACACTTGTAATCCCAGCATTTGGGAGGCTGAGACTGGAGGATCCGGGTTCGCTGCCAGCCTCAGCTACTTAGTGAGGCCCTCCGCAACTTAGTGAGACCCTGTTTCAAAATAAAGAATAAAAAAATAGGGCTGGGGCTGTAGCTCGGAGATAGAATGCCCCCAGGGTCCATCCCCAGTACCCCCCCCCAAAAAATCCTTTCTTCTAGCTTTTTGAAATAGACAGTACATTATTGTTATATATAGTCATCCTACTGTTCAGTAGCATGCCAGAACTGCTTACTCCTAACTATAACCTAGTACCATTGACCCACCTTTCTCTCTCTCTCCCTCCTACATTTCTGTGTGTGTGTGTGTGTGTGTGTGTGTGTGTGTGTGTGTGTGTGTTACCAGAGATTGAACCCAGGGGCATTCTACATTCAAGCTACATCCCCACCCTGACTTTTTACTCTTTAATCTGAAACAAGGTCTCACTAAGTTTCGGAGGGCCTCACTAAGTAGCCAAGGCTGACTTTGAACCTGCAATCCTCTTGTCTCAACCTCCCAAGTACTGAGGATACAAGCATGTGCCACCACACCCCACGCTCTCTCTTTTTATTTTGAAACAGGGTCTCACTAAATTGCGGAGGACCTCAAAAAGTTGCTAAGATTGACCTTCAACCTGCAATTCTCCCGTCTCAACCTCCAAAAAACTGGGATAATAGGTGTGCACCACTGTACCTGGTTTAAATGAGATCTTTGATTGCTTTAATTTTCTCCCTGAACTTCTGCATCTGTTGCAGACAAATCATGGACTCTGACACATCTTGTGTGTGTGTGTGTGTGTGTGTGTGTGTGTGTGTGTGTGTGTGTGTGGTACTGGGGATTGAACTCAGGGGCATTCTACCTTCGAGCTATACTGCCAGTCCTATTTTTTATTCTTTATTTTGAAACAGGGTCTCACTAAGTTGCCGAGAGCCTCACTAAGTAGCTGAGACTGGCCAAGAACCCGGGTCTTCCCGTCTCAGCCTCCTAAGCGAGCGCCACCATGCCCGGCTACTCTGACAAAAGCTTCAGTGGGTGGGGCACATCTGTAATCCTAGTACCTGGGAAGCCGTGATAGAAGGATCACAGGTTCAAGGTCAGCACACCATAACTTAGAGAGACCCCACTTCAAAATATAAAATAAAGCTGGTTGTGGTGGCATACAGCCTGTAATCCCAATAGTTGGGAGGCTGAGACAGGAGGATGGATTGCAGGTTCGCAGCAGCCTCAGCAACTTAGGGAGGTCCTCTGCAACTTAGACTCTGTTTAAAAAAAAAAAAAAAAATTACACATGAACAGACAATCACAAGTTTGGTTTTGGTACTTTTTGTTCCTCTTTGTACTCAGTTGTATAGAACTTCCAAATTCAGAATAAAAAGAAAGCTGTTCTGTATCAAACCATCTAAGCAATAAATGTTATTTTAAAAACTAAAAATAAATAAATAAATAAATGGGGCTAGGGGTGTAGCTCAGAAGTAGAATGCCTCTGGGTTCAATCCTCAGTTCCACAAAATAGATAAATTAAAAAAATAAAAATAATAAGCCAGGAGTGGTGGCACACGCTCGTAACCCCAGTAATTGGAAGGCTGAGACAGGAGGATCCAGGTTCGTGGCCAGCCTCAGCTACTTAGAGCGCCCTCCACAACTTAGTGAGGCCCTGTTTCAAAATAAAAAATAGGAGCCGGGCGTGGTGGCGCACACTTGTAATCCCAGCATTCGGGAGGCTGAGACTGGAGGATCCGGGTTCGCAGCCAGCCTCAGCTACCTAGTGAGGCACTCTGCAACTTAGTGAGACCCTGTTTCAAAATAAAGAATAAAAAATAGGGCTGAGGGTGTAGCTCGGAGGTAGAATGCCCTTGAGTTCAATCCCCAGTACCGCAAAAAAAAAAAAAAAAAATAGGGCTGGGGGTATAACTCAGAGGTAGAATGCCCCTGAGTTTCATCCCCAGTACCGCAATAAATAAATAAATAAATAAATAAATAAATAGAACTAGGGTGTAGCTCAGAGGTAGAATGCCCCTGGGTTCCATCCCTAGTACCGCAAAAATAAATAAATAAGGCTGAAAGTGTAGCTTGGAGGTAGACTGTCCCTAGGTTCAATCCCCAGTACTCTCCCCCCAAAATGTTGTAAGTTCTCAAAAAATTCCTTCACTTTATCTGAATCTTTATTTATTTATTTATTTCGGTACTTGGGATTGAACTCCGGGGCATTCTACCTTCGAGCTATACCCCCAGCCCTATTTTTTATTCTTTATTTTGAAACCGAATCTCACTAAGTTGTGGAGTGTCTCACTAGGTAGCTGAGGGTGGCCACGAACCCAGATCCTCCGGTCTCAGCCTCCTGAATGCTGGGATTACAAGCGTGTGCCACCACGCCCGGTTTCTTTATTTTTTTATTTATTATTATTATTATTATTATTATTATTATTTTTTTTGGCGGTACTGGGGATTGAACTCAGGGGCATTCTACCTCCGAGCTACACCCCCAGCCCTATTTTTTATTCTTTTTTTTTTTTTTTTTTTGTGGTACTGGGGATTGAACTCAGGGGCGTTCTACCTCCAAGCTACACCCCCAGCCCTATTTTTTATTCTTTATTTTGAAACCGAGTCTCACTAAGTTGCGGAGTGCCTCACTAGGTAGCTGAGGCTGGCCTCGAACCCAGATCCTCCGGTTTCAGCCTCCCGAATGCTGGGATTACAAGCATACGCCACCACGCCCGGCTCTATCAGAATCTTTAGTTGGTAGAGATTTCTTCTTGCTCGTTTCCAAGGTATGCAAGTGAGAGAGAGAGAGAGAATCTCCCTGAAGCCAGGTCTCCAAGCTCTGGGAGAGAGACTCAGAGGTGTCCCTTTCTGTGATCCTCCTGTCTCAGCTTCTGAGACAGGAGGATCACAGGTTCGAAGACAGCCTCGGTAAATAGTGAGACTCATCAACCTAGCGAGACCCTGTTTCAAAATAAAAATAAAATGCTGGGGATGGAGCCAGGCGTGTTGGCACACACTTGTAATGCCAGAACTTGGGAGGCTGAGACAGCAGGATCACAGGTTTGTGACCAGCCTCAGGAACTTAGTGAGGCCCTATGCAACTTAGTGACAGCCTGTTTTAAAATAAAGAATAAAAAATAGGACTGGGGGTGTAGCTCAGAGTTAGAATGCCCCTGGGTTCAATCCCCAGTGCCACACACACACATACACACACACTGCCCCCAGTGTCCTTTACACACTGGCATTTGGGAGAGGCCTGCTCTTGTTATATTTTTCCATAATACCTCCAGGGGTTAATTAACCAGCAGACTATTGACTCAGTAGCTGAAGTCTCCTTAAGGCACCTAGGCACTTGAATGGAGATGGTCTCTACAACAAATTCTGCACATTCCCCTCTAAAATACCTTCTAGGCTGTTTTTGTTTGCCTAAGTTGTGCAAGTAGGACAACTTCTACAAAGTTTGAGGATCATCAAACAGACTCTTACAAGTTGGCCACCACATGGAAACTTCTTCCAGCAGTTCTGTCATGACCTTTGTCCCCAGCCAGCAGGTGTGTTCAGCACTATTCCTATCTTAGGGCCAAGCAATCAGATTGCCTCTAAATCTAGAGACAAGAATCTAGATACCTTCGGGAGGCTGAGACCGGAGGATCCGGGTTCGCGGCCAGCCTCAGCTACCTAGTGAGGCACTCCGCAACTTAGTGAGACTCGGTTTCAAAATAAAGAATAAAAAATAGGACTAGGGGTATAGCTCGGAGATAGAATGCCTCTGAGTTCAATCCCCAGTACCGCAAAAAAAAAAAAAAAAAAAAAAAAAAAAAAAAAAAAAAAAGAATCTAGATACCCACCAAGTGTGGTGGTACATGCCTGTAATCCTAGTATGTGGGAGGCTGAGACAAGAGGATTGCAGGTTCAAGGCCAGCCTCAGCAATTTAGCAAGACCCTGTTTTAAAATTAAAGAAAAAAAAAAGGACTGGGGGTGTAGCTGCCTGGGTTCAATCCCCAGTACATATATATACACTTTCTACCTCCAAAATGCACCCTCAGCTCTTTTTTAAATTTTTTTATTTATTCTATTTTGTTTGTTTGGTTCAGTTTGATTTGGTGCTAGGATGGAACTCAGGGGCATTCTACCTTCAAGCTACACTCCCAGCCCTATTTTTATTCTTTATTTTGAAACAGGGTCTCACTAAATTGCAGAAGGCCTCACAAGTTGCTGAGGTTGGTCACAAACCTGCGATCCTCCTGTCTCAGCTTCTCAAGTACTCGGATTACAAGTGTGTGCCAACACACCCAGCTCTTATTTTTTATTTTGAATCAGGGTCTCATTAGGTTGCTTAGAGTCTCGCTACATTCCTGAGTCTGTCCTCAAAACTGTGATCTTCCTATCTCAGCGTCCAAAGTACTGGGATTACAGTCTTGTGCCCCCATGCCTGGCTCACATATATATTTACATAAAGGAAATTTCTATTCAAATTTTAACTTAAAAGAGGAATTTATTTACCAATGTGTTGTGAATATTGTCCATGAGCTACCTTAGAAATAAGAAAAAAAAAGCTAGGTGTGGTGACACATGCTTGTAATCCCAGTACTTGGGAGGCTGAGACAGGAGGATTGCAGGTTTGCGACCAGCCTCAGCTACTTAATGAGGCCCTCTGCAACTTAGTGAGACCCTGTTTCAAAATAAAGAATAAAAAATAGTGCTGGAGGTGTAACTCTGGGGTAGAATACCCCTGGGTTCAATCCCTAGTACCCCACCCCCCGAAAAAAAAAAGAAGAAAAAGAAACATGAAACTCTTGAGTTTTCATAATTTTGTGATTTCCTTAGGGAACTAGATTCTGGCTTGGCTGAATCCATATCTACACTAATCTGGGCAGCTCCTCGGCTGCAGTCAGAGGTGCCTGAGCTGAAAATAGTAAGTTTGACTAGTTTTAACCACTGGTATCGTGATTATAGGTAAGGGTATGGCTTCTGTTACTTGTTTGGAGTTGTGGGATTATTTGGAGAATCCAAGAATCCTTTTTTCTCTTAAGGGATAACTGAAAGGATATTCTTTTATTAGTCTTTAAGTGAAAAGTAAATACTTTTTTTGTGTGTGGCAATGGTAAAAGAAAATAGATAAGCCTTAAACAAAACCAAAACAAAAGTTAAAACTGGGTTTCTTTGGGGGAGGAGAGTTATACTTGATGAGGTATCTGGGATTAGAGGTTTTAATTTTCACATTTATCAGATACTTAAAAACAAAGCATTTGTTGTTATTGTTTTGATGGCAAAAGAATGTGGTTCTAAGAGGTGACAAGAATATGATTTTTTGCTTTCTTCAACTACTCTTCATCTAAAGCAAATTTGCTATAACTTGATGAATGTTGCCTCTCTTTCTTGATATTTTCTGCAGGTATCTAATCAGCTGTGTGCAAAATACAGCCAAGAATATGGCCAACTATGTCGAACAAATGAGATTGGAACTGTCAGCTCTCAGGTAGTACCATTTCTGAAGATATTCTTTCTTAAACCCAAATATCTAAGAAAAGCTGAGCAAACTCAGAACATAAAATTTTGTGTTGACCGAAAGAAAGATGTTGAGAAATAAATTCTGCATTGGAGGCAGAGTGACCTGGGTAAAAGTCTTAGGCTAGGGAATTGAACTCAAATATTCATAAAAAAGCTAACACCAAAAAATATGAGCTGATTCTTTTCTTTTTCTCTCTTTTTTTTTTTTTTTTTTTTTTGCAGTACTGGGGATTAAACCCAGGGGCATTGTATCTCTGAGCTACACCTCCATTCCTATTTTTTATTCTTTATTTTGAAACAGGGTCTCACTAAGTTGCAGAGGGCCTCACTAAGTAGCTGAGGCTGGCCTCGAACCCAGATCCTCTGGTCTCAGCCTCCCAAGTACTGGTATTACAAGCGTGTGCCACCACGCCGGGCTGATTTTTTTTTTTTTTTTTTTTTTAAGGAAAGCAGCTAGGAGCCAGGCATGGTGGTGCACGCTTGTAATCCCAGTATTTGGAAGCTGAGACTGGAGGATCCAGTTTAGCGGCCAGCCTCAGCTACTTAGTGAGGCACTCTGAAGTTTAGTGAGACCTTGTTTCAAAATAAAAAATAAAAAATGGTGCTGGGGGTGTAGCTCAGAGGTAGAATGCCCCTGAGTTCAATTCCCAGTACTGCAAAAAAAAAAAAGAAAACAGCTGGGCATGGTGATGTACGCCTATAATCCCAGTACTTGGAAAGCTGAGATAGTAGGATCACAGGTTTGAGGACAGCCTCAGCAAGCAGTGAGACTCTCTTCAACCTAGCGAGACCCTGTTTCCAAATAAGAAATAAAATCAGCCGGGTGTGGAGGCCCACGCTTGTAATCCCAGCATTTGGGAGGCTGAGACTGGAGGATCCGGGTTCGCGGCCAGCCTCAGCTGCTTAGTGAGGCCCTCCACAACTTAGTGAGACCCTGTTTCAAAATAAAGAATAAAAAATAGGGCTGGGGGTGTAGCTTGGAGGTAGAATGCCCCCAGGTTCCATCCCCAATACCACACACACACAAAAAAGAAATATAATCAGGCTGGGGGTGTAGCTCAGAGGTAGAACACCTCTGGGTTCAATCCCCAGTGCCACCAAAAATAAATAAATAAATTAATTAATTAAAAATAAAGAGAAAGCATACAACCTGGGCGTGGTGGTGCATGCTTTTAATCCCAGTACTTGGGAGACTGAGACAGGAGGATCACAGGTTTACAGCCAGCCTATGCAACTTACCGAGGTGCTCTGCAATTTAGTGAGGCCCTATTTCAAAATAAAAAGAATAATATAGGGCTGGGGGTTTAGCTCAGAGGTAGAATGTTGGGTTTCTTCCCTAGTACCACACACACAAAAAAAATGTAGAATATCACCCTTGATATAGTTCAAATGCTTATCATAAATCAGAATTCTTTGATTCAAAATATTTGCTCTTGTGTTTACTTCTTTCTCCTTTTGTTTGGTTTGACATTCTTTAACTCTGAGATAGGGCTATCCTGTGATACATTCACAAGCAGGGCCCCTTCTGGCAGCTAAATTATACATCTTAAAAGATTATACCTCTAGCCAGGCATGGTAGGTGACATATGCTTGTAATCCCAGTACTTGGGAGGCAGAGACAGGAGGTTCAGCTGCTTAATGAGGCCATCTGCAACTTAGTGAGACCTTGTTTCCAAATAAAAAATAACATAGTGCTGAAGACAAACCCTGGAGGTAGAATGCCCCCAGTTCAATCCCCAGTACCAGCCAGGCATGGTGGTGCAGGCTTGTAATCCCAGCATTTGGGAGGCTGAGACCGGAGGATCCGGGTTCAAGGCCAGCCTCAGCTACCTAGTGAGGCACTCCACAACTTAGTGAGACCCTGTTTCAAAATAAAGAATAAAAAATACGGCTGAGGGTATAGCTTGGAGGTAGAATGCCCCTGAGTTCAATCCCCAGTACTGGAAAAAAAAATCCCCAGTACCACAAAATTTAAAAATATATATTTTATATATATTTATATTTATTTATACATGCTTATTTATATATTAAAATATATATTTTTAATTTTGAGGTACTGGGGATTTTACACACACACACACACACACACACACACACACACACACACACACACATACCTCTTGGACAACAGAGAATAGAAAGATAAAGGGCAGTGATTCAGAGTAGAAAGACTGTCTAAACTCTTTTTATTTCTGATTTGGTAGGTGTGTGTGTAACCAAATCCGTTGTGTTCTTTACTTTGCAGCTAATGTGTAAATTAAATGTGAACACTCTGCCCCAGGTTCTAGTGGAGCAGTACCTGATAGAAATTGCTAAGAAATACAATGTGCTCTATAAATCCAAGATGACTGTTATGGTGAGTGCTTCAAGAAGGTTGGGAAATGGGGGTTGATGTAGCTTGTGGTAGAGCCCTTGCCTAGAATGCACAAGGCCCTGGGTTCAATTTTCAGTACAAGAAAAGAAAAAAAAAAAAAAAGAAGAAGAAGAGAAAAAGTTGTGGAGGATGATTGAAGTTGAAATGTTTATTGTTCATTGTTCTTCAGATTTTTTTTTCCTACATAGGGATGTGGCTTTCAATTACTCTCGAAGAATTGTTGAGCAGGTGAAATTTGTACTTTTTCTGTGCTCACATGTCATTCCTAACAGACCCTTATGAATTGTTAACAACAGAGTAGAAAACAAAAAATGGTGGTCCCAGGTGGGCGTGGTGGTGCATGCTTGTAATCCCAGTACTTGGGAGGCTGAGACAGGAGTATCGCAGGTTCGAGGATAGCCTCTGCAAGTAGTGAGACTCTCATTAACCTAGTGAGATCCTGTTTCCAAATAAGAAATAAGCCAGGAGTGTGACACACACCTGTAATCCTAATTCTTGGGAGGCTGAGACAGGAGGATAGCAGGTTCTCGGCCAGCCTTCGCTACTTAGTGAGGTCCTCCACAATTTAGTGAGACCCTGTTTCAAAATTAAGAATAAAAAATAGGGCTGGGGCCGGGCATGGTGGCGCACGCTTGTAATCCCAGCATTCGGGAGGCTGAGTCCGGAGGATCCGGGTTCGAGGCCAGCCTCAGCTACCTAGTGAGGCACTCCGCAACTTAGTGAGACTCGGTTTCAAAATAAAGAACAAAAAATAGGGCTGGGGGTATAGCTCGGAGGTAGAATGCCCCTGAGTTCAACCCCCAGTACCACAAAAAAAAAAAATAGGGCTGGGGGTATAGCTCATAGGTAGAATGCCCCTGGGTTCAATCCCAGTTCCACAAAAATAAATAAATAAATAAAAATTAAATCGGGTTGGGAGTATACCTCGAAGGTAGAATGCCTCTCAGTTCAATTTCCAATACCACAAAAAAAAAGGTCCCCAAAGTGTGTTACCAGCCATATTTTTTTTTATTTTTTATTTTTTTTGCAGTACTGGGGATTGAACTCAGGGGCATTCTACCTCCGAGCTACACTCCCAGCCCTATTTTTTATTCTTTATTTTGAAACCGAGTCTCACTAAGTTGCATAGTGCCTCACTAGGTAGCTGAGGCTGGCCGAGAACCCGGATCCTCCGGTCTCAGCCTCCCAAATGCTGAGATTTCAAGCGTGCGCCACCATGCCCGGCTACCAGCCATATTTTAATTTTGATTTGGAATCAGGGTCTCGCTAAATTGCTGAGGCTGGCTGAACCTGCAATCCTCCTTTCTCAGCTTCCCAAGTACTGGGATTACAGGTGTGTACCCCATACCAGGCTAATTTTTTTTTCTTAAGATCTCAACGAGGTGAACATGGTGGCACATGCTTGTAATCACAGTACTTGGGAGGCTGAGACTGGGGGATCCTGGTTCTCGGCCAGCCTCAGCTACTTAGTGAGGCCCTACGAAGCTTAGTGACACCCTGTTTCAAAATAAAGAATAAAAAATAAGCTAGGTATGGT
Organism: Graphiurus murinus; assembly: GCA_004027655.1. NCBI lineage: Eukaryota > Metazoa > Chordata > Mammalia > Rodentia > Gliridae > Graphiurus > Graphiurus murinus. Next base: position 3,853 of record PVLC010031746.1, on the reverse strand, counting down.
GGCACGCACTTGTAATCCTAGTACTTGGAGGGCTGAGACAGGAGGATCACAGGTTCGCCACCAACCTCAGCTACTTAGTGAGGCCCTCTGCAACTTAGTGAGACTCTGTTTCAAAATAAAGAATAAAAAATAAGGCTGGAAGCCGGGTATGCTGGTGCACGCTTGTAATCCCAGTACTTGGGAGGCTGAGACCAGAGGATCTGGGTTCATGGCCAGCCTCAGCTACTTAGTGAGGTCCTCCACAACTTAGTGAGACCCTGTTTCAAAATAAAGAATAAAAAATAGGGTTGAGGGTGTAGCTCATAGGTAGAATGCCCCTGGGTTCTATCCTCAGTAGCACCAAAAAATTAAATAAATAAATGAATAAAGAAAGAAGAAAAAAAAATAGGACTTGGGATGTAGCTCAGAGATAGAATACCCCTGGGTTCAATCCTCAGTACTAAAAAACAAACAAACAAACAAAAAAACCCTCAACTTTGTCCTGAATATATTTTGCATTTTATTTATTTTTGTATCTATTTACTTATCTATTTTGCAGTACTGGGGATTGAACTGAGGAGCATTCTACCACTGAGCTATACTCCCAGCCCTCTTTATTTTTATTTATTTATTTTATGGTGCTTGGCATTGAACCCAGGGAAGTTCTACCACCTATCTATATCCCCATTTCTGTTTTATTTTCTATTCTGAGACAGGATCTCACTAAGTTACTGAGAGCCTTTGCTAAGTTGCTAAGGCTGGCCTGAACCTATGATCCTTCTGTCTCAGCCTCCCCAAGTACTAGAATTATAGGTATGTGCCACCACACCTGGCTTTTATTTTTTATTTTTCAAATAGGTTCTTGCTAAGTTGCCAAAGTGGGCCTTGAACCTGTGATTCTTCTGTTTTAGCCTTCCAAATACTCAGATTATAGGTCTAGTGCCACCACAAACAGCTATATTTTAATTAATTAATTAATTAATTAATTAATTAATTATTGCAATACTAGGGATTGAACCCAGGGGCATTCTACCACCAAGCTACATCCCCAGCCCTATTTTTTTTTTTTTGCGGTACTGGGGATTGAACTCAGGGGCGTTCTACTTCTGAGCTATACCTCCAGCCCTATTTTTTATTCTTTATTTTGAAACTGGGTCTCACTAAGTTGTGGAGTGCTTCACTAGGTAGCTGAGGCTGGCCGCGCACTCAGATCCTCCGGTCTCAGCCTCCCGAATGCTGGGATTACAAGCGTGCGCCACCACACCCGGCTCCCCAGCCCTATTTTTTATTCTTTATTTGGAAACAGGGTCTCATTAAATTGCAGAGAGCCTCACTAGGTAGTTGAGGCTGGCCGTGATCCTCCTGTCTCAGCCTCCCCTGGGATATAGTTTGCATTTTGATAATAATAATAATAATAATAATAATAATAATATGTCTTGGAATAAAGGCTACAAGACGCAAAAGCACACAGCAGTATCATTTTGTTTTGGTTAAGAATAGTAGTTCAAAGCTAGGTATGGTGGTGCACACTTGCAATCCCAGTAGTTGGGAAGCTAAGACAGGAGGGTCACAAGTCCTAGGACAGTCTCAGCTATGCAGCAAGACTCTTAGCAACTTAGTGACACCCTGTGGTGTCTCTAAGGCGTGGTGGTGCACGCTTGTAATTCCAATACTTGTGAGGCGGACACAGGAGGATCACAGGTTTGAAGTCAGCCTCAGGAACTTAGTGAGGTCCTCTACAACTTAGTAGGACCCCGTTTCCAAATAAAAAATAAAATAGTGCTGGGAGTGTTGCTCAGAGGTAGCCTCTGGGTTAAATCCTCAGTACCCTCCCCCCTCCCTGAAAGTGTAGTTCAGTAGTGAAATGACTCATATCCATATCCTAGCTCCACCATCTATTAGCTGTGAGACCTCAGGAAACTCTCAAAGACTTGGTTCTCTGGATTAATCAAAGGGGGAATAATAGTTTCTGTCTCATGAATTTCTTGAGATCACTAAATGAACTAATACACAGAAAGAAGTTAAATGAAATGCCTAGTACATACTGAGACTATAGGTATAGTGCCACCACAAACAGCTATATTTTAATTAATTAATTAATTAATTTTTGCAATACTAGGGATATGGATATGAGTCATTTCACTACTGAACTACACTTTAGGCAATACAGAAAGAGGCATTGAAGAAGAGCCACGTGAAATAACACTAGGGATGTGTCCAAGGGCTTTCTCTTTGGTCTCTTCCTTTCCTTTCTCTTTCCTTCCTTCCTTCCTTTCATTATTTTGCAGTGCTGGGGACTGAACCCAGGGCCTTGTCTCATTCTTTTCTATTCTCTAGGTGATTTTATCAATTTCATGGTGTTCAATTCAAGTTGAGTATCTTTTATCCAAAACACTTGAGACCAGAAGTTTTTCTGATTTCACATTTTTTTTTAGATTTTGAAATATTTGCATATACCTAATGAGCTGTCTTAGTATTTTAGTCAGCTTTTTTTGTTACTGTGATCAAAATACCTGATAAGGACAACTTAGAAGAGGAAACGCTTATTTTGGCTCTCTCTCTGTCTCTTTTTTTTTTTTTTTTTAACTCTTCTTTTCTCCGAACTCCTACCCTTCAACCAATCTTTTAGCAAATCCTGATTACTCTACCTTCTAAATACATTGAGAATTCTGCCACTTCTCACCATTTCCACTGCCAGTATCCTGGCCCAACCTGCAGTCATCTCTTTTGCTTTGATTATTGGCTCTTAAACTGGGTTTCCTGCCTCTACCCCTGCTTCCCTGTTAATTGGCATCAGAGATCCTCTTTATATCTAAGTCAGATCATGTGGTTCCTCTGCCTTTTTTTTTTTTTTTGCGGTACTGGGGGTTGAACTCAGGGGCATTCTACCTCCGAGCTATACCCCCAGCCCTATTTTTTATTCTTTATTTTGAAACCGAGTCTCACTAAGTTGTGGAGTGCCTCACTAGGTAGCTGAGGCTGGCCGCGAACCTGGATCCTCCGGTCTCAGCCTCCCAAATGCTGGGGTTACAAGCGTGCGCCACCACGCCCGGCTTCCTCTGCCTTTAAAGTCCTTCAGTGTATGCTCATTTCACTTACAATAATATGCAAGGTCTTTCCCATGACTGACGGTGCCACTTGCACCTGCTCTCCCCTTGTCTTGACTCTGCCACACTGGCCTTCCCAGGCTTCTTCAAACACGCAAGGCCCATCCCCACGTTGGGACCTTTGTGCCTCCTTCATTTCTCTGTGTTCTTTGTACATCTGCCTGGTCCCTCCCTCATTTCCTTCAAGTCTGCACTTAATGTTGTTTTCTTCTCTATGAGATCTTTCTGGTTACCTGCTTTAAAATGTCAACCTCCAGCCAGGCGTGGTGGCTTACGCTTATAATCCCAGTACTTGGGAGGCTGAGACCAGAGGATCCGGTTTTGCGGCCAGCCTCAGCTACCTAGTGAGGCACTCTGCAACTTAGTGAAAAACCACAAAAAATAAAATAAAATGTCAACCTCCTCCCTCTCTCTGCTATTTTTTCTCTATAGCATCTATCTATCATCTATCATCTATCTATCTATCCATCTATCATCTATTTTTTTTTTCAGTACTGGGGATTGAACCCATGGGCATTCTACCTCTGACCTACACCCCCAGCCCTATTTTTTATTCTTTATTTGGAAACAGGGTCTCACTAAGTTGCAGAGGGCCTCACTAAGTAGCTGAGGCTGGCTGCGAACCTGAAATCCTCCATCTCAGCCTCCCAAGTACTGGGATTACAGGTGTGTGCCATCATCCCTGGATACTTATCTCTTCTTTTTTTTTTTTTTTCAGTACTGGGAGTTGAACTCAGGGGCATTCTACCTCCGAGCTATACCCCCAG
>PVLC010031745.1:0-18541 GCA_004027655.1 Graphiurus murinus | reverse complement strand
AAATGCTGGGATTACAAGCGTGCACCACCATGCCTGGCTTCAATTCCAACTTTTAATTATTACGCAAGTGTTGGTGGAACCAAATCATATCTGGAGCAGAAAATATACTCTGACTTCAGGAAAGTGTACCAGAAGGAAGCTGGATGGGTCATGTGCTTGTTCCCACACCCAGCACAAGAAACATCATGTGTTTGGCGGAGTGGCATCTGTTGTGGGCCCCCAGCTACTGGAGATGATATTCCTTGTCTATCATTCTTTTTGTTTTGTTTGTTCTTGATGGAAATTTTCTCATGTGCATATGGTCAAACAACAAAAAGAAGTAGTTTTGTGTTTTATAATTGATGTAGCCAAATGATCAATTACATGTTTCCCTTTTTCTGGAAGAAAAAATTGTGATATTGGGTTATTTGTGGGGAGGATTATAGAAAGTGGAGGGCAAAGTTTTTCCTTAGGAGACTTAACCTTGTGCCTCACATACTATACTCCTCCTGGCTATTACTCTAGGTCCTTATTGCCTCAAGAGAGTGTATTGTGACCCAGGTAATGAAAGCAGGGTCAAACAGAAGCTGTGATGTCTAAGTAAAGAGTGCTTTTGATATAAACAGCCTTTTTCTCATTTTATGTAATTTCCACATTTTTCCCCCTGGAAAATTATCTGAATCAACAAAATTCTCTGCAAATTTTATATTTCATGGATGCTGGTAGAATATTTGCTACTCCTGGGTAAGAGATAAAGCACTTTATTATTTATGGCACTGTAGGCAGCATGGCTGGGGGACTGTGTACAGGAGGAGGAGGAGGAGGAGGAGGAGGAGGAGGAGGAGTCATTTCCCAGAAGACCACTCACAGCAGATGTTTAACCTACCTTCCCCTGGATAGGACCAAGAACATCAGGAGAAAGGGAGAAATCAGGACATGGCTGGCTGTTATACATTCTTTGCACATTCAAAAGAGAAATATTTTTTCCCTACTCCTGTCATACCCTTCTACCATAGAGCTGTAAGTTTCATAGCTGAGCTGTCATAATCTTCCCCTTTCCAGCACTCTTCATGTTCTTTTATTTGAATAACCTCAAAATGATTTTCAAAATCCATACCCTATCATTTTCAAAATCCATACCCTATCATACATTTTCAAGCTATTGTCTAAAATTATCATCCTAACTTAATAGTTGCAAAGAGTATAATTTCTAGCATATGATAAGTATTGATATATTTAAGGAAGTCATTAAAATAGTTTTAAGTATTAATATATTTAAAGAAGCCATTAAGGCAGTTTTAAAAATGTGTCTAGTAGTATCTAATAATTGTAATTTGGCCTTGCTATCTTCCAATTTAAAAAAGTATGAGGAAGTTCTTCTTTAACAATAATTTTACAATATTTCTTTTCTTCTACAATTTATCTTTTATACAGTTTCTCCCATTATATTTTTCCCTACTTGTTAGTTTAAAGTGCTTATCACTTACAGTAAAAAGCCTGTATTTTTATTTAATAATATTACTGATATATATTATTATAAACAAATAATTTTAGGCATAACATCTTTCATATCTAGTCAAATATAAAAATTGAAATTTACTTTATATCCTGTGGCTTTAAATCTCATGTCAATGTCTTATCTGGTTTTAGTATCAGTGTAATACGCCCTAATTGAGTAAGTTGGGAAAGTATTCTCTTCTGTGTTTTAGAAGTAGGACATTGATTGCTAATACAATTTATAGAAATAGTTGCATTCAATTCTACCATTTTATTATTTTTACTGTGCCCTAAATTTTTTGTTTGCTGTACTTTAGTTACCTGATACCCCTCCCCCCTTTAATGGTCTTTTTTGGGATTATTTGAACATTGGATATTTAACTATATTTCTTTGTATGACCTTTCAGTGGTTGTCTTAGGGATTATAATATGCATTCTAATCTTTCATAGCCTGTTATTATTACTATCATATTACTCCATGTCAAATGTAGAAAATTGCAACCATATAGTTCTCTTTAACCCCCTTGGTTTTATGTTACAAAGATACCATATTTATAACATCTATAAGCATTAAAAGTCCCATCACAGAGTGTTATAATTTTTGCTTTAGAAGGCCTTAAGAAGAGAAAGAAACTTTTCATTTGTCCATATATTTATGATTTCTCTTGTTCTTCCTTCATTCTACAATCAAGTTTGTGTGTGTGTGTTATTATTCCCCCTTTAATTTGTAGAATACATTATGTCTTGTAAGTCATATCTGCTGTTGATGAATTTGATTAGTTTTTATTTATCTAAGATTTAATTATTTCTACTTCAATTTTACCGTATTTTTGTTAAACATATATGTTATGGTTTGGATTTAGAATGTCTCCCTAGAACTCATGGAGACAAGGCAGCCATGTTGGAGGCCAAGCTTGGTTGCTGAGGATGGTTTGTGGGGCAGTGGCCTTGAGATTATTTATAGCTCCTCATTCTCTCTCTCTCTCTCTCTCTCTCTCTCTCTCTCTCTCTCTCTCTCTCTCGGTTCTGGCCTCCATGGTGTGAAAACAGAAGCTTTATGTGTACTCTCTCTCTCTTTCTCTGCCTCTTGCCTCCATGTCCCAAGCTTTATAGATAAAACCTGGCCTAACATGGACTGAAACCTCCAAAATCTCCAGAACTGTAAGCAAATAAGTTTTCTTCTAAGTTGTAGGAGTCAGGTGTTTTGGATTACAGCACTAAGAATGCTGACTGAAACAATATAATACTAGGTGGACAGTCCTTTTATTTCAGTAGTTTAAAGATATTGTTCTATTATATTCTGCCTCCCATTGTTTGTGGTGAGAAATTCATGGTAGTTCGACTCATCTCTCCACTATATGTCACAGTTTTTACTCAAGCTACTTTCAAGGTTTTTTCTTTATATTTGGTGTTCAAAATTTATGTTATGATGAGTCCTGGAATTATTATCATTATTTTTTTGAGGTTAAGTTGTTTGGGAGAGAAAGATGGTAGAACAGAGGAACATGGCACATTTTGGTTGCTCTGAGACCTGGAACTCCACCAGTGGAAAGACTGATTCTTGACAAGAGAAGAAAAGCAGTTAACAATATAGAGAAGATAATAGGACAACATGACCAGAATATCCAAGATGTTATGGTTGTAATAGCATCGGGGGCTCTTTTCCTTGATTAAAAAAAAAAATTGGATTGGGAAAATAAAACTAAAGATGGCTTGGTTGTAGCATTAACAAAAAACTTTATTGTAAAGTCAGTAGGAAATAGGGAAGAGAAGAAAAGCAGTGTGCCTGGCAGACATGCTGGAGAGCCTGAAAGTAGAACTCTGCCCACCCCTCAGACACCAGTCTTTAAATATAGTCTTCATATTGGCATGTTCTTATCAGCATTACCAAGGCAACAAGCTAGTACTTATTCCTTAGCTGGGCATGGTGGTGCACGCTTGTAATCCCAGCATTTGGGAGGCTGAGACCGGAGGATCCGGGTTCACGGCCAGCCTCAGCTACCTAGTGAGGCACAATTCACAATATCCAAATTATGGAACCAACACAGATATTCATCAACAGATGAATGGATTACAAAATTATGGGATACACATACAATAAAATTCTACTCAGCATTAAAAAAGAACAAAGTTATGTCATTTTCAGGAAAATGGAAAGACCTGGAGAACATTATGTTAAGTGAGATTAGCGTGTCACAGAAAGTGAAGTGTCATATGTATTTTCTCATATGCAGAAGCTAGCGAGTAACTGGGATACCAGAGGGAATTCAGATAATAGAGGAGAAACTTCAGTGGAGCCAGGGAGGTGGTCTAGGGGAAAGGAGGGGGGAGACTCAATGAAAGAATCACTTCCATTGATATTATGTTCATATGTGAGAATACCAATGCCAATCTCAATACTCTGTGTGGGGACGTGGGGCGGGGAGTGGTGAGCGATCTGAGGAAAAGCCCGCCAAGTGCTGTGTGCCCATATGCCACTATCACTGTGAACAACATTATGATGTAAGACTATAATGAACCAATAAAAATATTTTTAAAAAAATGTTTGAAAGCCAAAACTGTGAAGGGTCTGAGATTGTACCTTACCTGCAAATGAACAGGTCAGCCTGCTACAGTTTTATGGATGCTGGTAAAAGATATGATAACCCTGTATAAAAGACGAGGAGGAACTGTATTATTCATAGCACTACAGGCAGCATGAGTTTCATATTCACACTGGTTCACCTGCCTCCTACATCCCATGGTCCAATATGGAGCAGCCCAGGAGGATGCTGTACTTGCAGTAGATTTGAAACACAACGAAGCAAACTCCAGTATTTCAAAGGGGATTGATAACAAATCTGCCCAACTTTTGCCCCGAAGGAGCCTTTACCTTTTATCTACCCTCTGCCGCAGAGAAAGATCCTATCTCTGTCACTTAAGGTTATTTGCAACACAAACATGCTTGAAAAGATGATTTGAAACTAAAACTGATATAAAATGTGTAAAATGCCAAGGAACTCCATCTTCCAGTAAGAACATGCTGGACTTCTTGAATTTGTTAATACAGATTATTTATCAAAATTACATTATTTGGCCATCATTTTTTTCAAATATTCTACCCAAATCTCTTTCTCTTTTCCTCTTGGGACTCCAACCTCATATATGTAGACCTTTTGATAATGTCCCACAGGTCTCTGAGGCTCTGCTAATTTGTAAAAATATTTTCCCCTCTTTTCTGATGATAGAATACTTTCTATTGATTTAACTTCAAATTCATTATTTTTTTCCTGTCCAATTTCCTATTGAGCCCACCTAGTAATTTTAAAATTGCAGAGATTTTTAGCTCAAAAATTTCCACTTGGATACTTTATATAATATGCATTCGTCTAAGAATGCTTATGCTTTAATTTGTTTTGGATGTGTTGTTCTTTAACCCACAGACGATGGCTATCACAGCAGTCTTAAAGTCTTTGCCTGATATCCAACACTTGTGTCATCTTGGAAGTGTCATTTGTTTATTGTAGCTTCCCTCAAAAATTGGTCAAATATTCCTAGTTCTCGGAATGTTGAATAATTTTGGACTTTATCCTGGGTCATATAAATCTTGTATTGTGTAGACTCTGGGTCTGGTTATAATTCTCTGGAGAAGGTAGATATTCATTAGGCAAATAACCTGACTAGGCCAAGACCAAGAGTTCTGTCTTGTCTTCTCTGTCTGTGGCTCATATTTCAGTTTAGCTCTCAACATATTTTCAATGCTAGTTTGACTTTGGTCCACACATAAGTACTTGGGTGTTCATCCGGTATATGAGCAATGGTTCACATCTCAGTTTACTTCTTAAGAATTTTAGTATGCTGATTTTATTCCATTTTGCTCATCCTTATGTTAGGTAGCTGGATAGAAATCAATTCGTCAGAGCAAAATTGAATGCACATGAGGGAAAGTTAAGCAGGCCTGTATGAATGGAAATACTGGACTCCTTACCTCTCTCCAGTCAGAGAACCTCTGTTAGAGAACTTTAGGGAGATCAGGAAGCTAGACATACCATGCATAACACCTTGCAGGGTTTCACTTAGGCACTGAAGTGGAAGGAACAGCTCAGAGGTACTAACCTATGGCAGGAAAAGAGAGACTTCCCAAATGCATTAGGATTTCCAGACTGAATAAAGTTTGCCACATGGAAGACCCATGGCCTTGCCACTCCACAAAGCTGCCCATTCCAGACCCTTTCTCTTGAACATACCCCTTTTTTTCTATGCTATTTTCTACCCTGAGCAAGTGCCCCTGTCACTACTACCCTTCCTCTGGAATGTAAACCTGCCTCCTTTTCTGGAATGTCACCCCTTTATCATAGCCTTCTCTTAAACTGTATCTCTGCTTCCCTAAATAAACCTCTATGCTCTCCTACTTATGCTTTCCATTTGAAATCTTTCTCATGGGAAAAGCAAGAATCGAGGAGGAAGAGAGAACTGCCCTACAACAATTTATTTCTAGGAGCTATCACCCTGTAACACTTAAATGAGAGGCAAACCTGAGGCTCTTGCAGAGTTAGGAGATCCCCCTTTCTAGCTGTCAATGCTTTGGGATTCCCTTATACTATCCAGGATGTAAGATCTATTTTTCTTTATTTCTTTGGTCAGAAATATGGAATTCCCTTGGACGTTTTGTGTTTACTGCCACCACCAAGCCACTCTATGATTAGGGTTCACTCTTGGGGGCAAAGTTGTGAAAAAGAAAAAAGAGTAGAGGATTCATCCCTGAGTTTCTTTCCCACATTTCAGCTCCTGTCTGCAAGCTACCTGCTTCTGTTTACTTTTCTGAAACCTCAGCAGTTTTTCATAGTCTATAGTCAGTTAACAACAAAGTTTTTAGCTGTAATTAACTAGAGCAATGAGCTACGCAGTGTTTATATCCAATGCTGGCACCAAGACAATGGCCATTCCCTGTTTTAATATGAATACTTTTTTCTGTAAGGTATGTGCTGAGAAGGAAAGTTTGGGGTCAAACACAGGAAAAGTGATCATACCTTTGCTTTTTTGATTTTTTACACTGGTCCCTACTTCCCTGTAACACCCCATTTCACTCCTGTCTTTCAAATGCTTGACAATAAAAATCTTACCTTGACCAGTTCTCATCTCTTTCTTTGTGTTTTCTCAACACTGCTAAGAATCCCATTTTCTCAGTGACCTACTTGAACTTAGTTATCAGGTGAAACACACTTGATAAACTAATTCTCTTTAAGGTGCTATTGTCTGATAATGGTTATCTCATTCCTGTACCCACTTTAAAGTGTTTTTGGAAAGAGATTTTGTATTAAATCTAAAGCCTCATCTTTAACAGCTAAATTTTAAGCTTCTGCATCAGGTAATTATAGAGATAGTTTCATAAGTAGGATAAACAGGGAACTTTTACCCAAGTACAAGGCAACAGTGGTTGGTGACTTATAGGTAATCTTATATTCATAATTTTATAGTAAGGCCTTGTAATAAAAAAAATCATTATTAGCAACAAAAAATAAATATATGTTATAGTAATAGTTTAGCCATTTTACTTTAATTTTTTTATTCAGCAATAAAAAGTAGAAAATCTCTCTGGAACAGCCATGATTATCTTTTTGTTATTACTTTCATCATGACCTTTAAGATATGATTAAGCACTTTTAATAAATGAAAGGAAAATGGTAAATATAATGAACTGTGAAGAAAAGATGAAGGCTTTAATATAAATTTTAAAAATTCTGAAAACTACCCAAATACATTTTCCTACCTTCTTCCATGTTGTCCACAATTATCTGAGGTCTAGAATGTTAATCTAATCTTATAAGTTCTCTTCACATTGTTTAGAAGTAGTGTAGGAAAATATTGGCCAATAGCCTATATAGTAGTTGGGGAAAATAACTGATAATCTTTAAAATTTAACTCAAGACTGTGAGACATTCAGGAAAAAGTAAAAAGTAAAGGTTGGAAATCTAGATCCCAGGATCCTGTCATATAGATAAGAGGATCCTGTATGTTTGCATTTACTCTTGGTTAGGAAGGAGACAAAGGATTCATCTGATTAACAAGAAAGGCAAGGTAGGCAAGGAAAAACTCTTCCATGGCCCAGAATGAACAGCTGGAGTGAGGTTCAAATGATGAGAGCTCAAAGGGGAGCCAGGCACTCACCACAAAAAAAAAAGAAAAAAAAAACAAAAAACAACAACAAAAAAAAAACACGAGGAAAGCAATTTCAAGGGCATATTCTGACACAGTTATTGAGAAGAAATGATAGCTATTGGCATCCCTTTTCTGTTTTTCTATAAAAACAGCTTTTGAGATTTCATTTCACTCACAGTCATAGACTTGTGCTGTTTAAAATACTCTCAGGACAATAAACTACTTAAAACAGTAAGTACTTATTAAGTGCCCAGTATGTGCAGAAAACTATGCAAAGTTCTGTGTTCTGTGGTAAGGGAAAGCCCAACAAAGAATCTGCTTTAGGCAAAAGTAATGCGTCCTTTGTGTGTATGTGTGCAAGGCTTCAACTGGGCTGAAATAATGTGTTTTAAGCTTGATCTGGCAGAAATCCATGTTGTGAAAAAGTCTTAAATAATACTGGGGGAAAATTCAACAAAGACTAGAAAATCAATTAAGGTTTAGAGGTTAGGGTAGGTGAAGCATTTTTCCCTTGTGCTTTACACATTTTTCTTTTATCCATCAAGATACTGGGCTAGGTTCTACAATATGATAAATAGAAATTTATCAACCCCATTTGGGAAACTAGTCTTCCAATCAATTCAGTTAAATAAGTATTTTCAAATGCCTTCCATGTGTCCAGTGTTGCGCCAAGTGTTGTGGAGGATAAAAGAGAATTCTTGGCATTATCTTGCCTTTGAAAGTTTACTGGGGGAGAGCAAATGAAGCAGTATGAAAAAAATAATAAGAAGGATTGCAGCAAAGATCTTGAACACATTCAGCAAGATCTGTCAGAAGCATAGGGATACAGAGCTACCTCTTGCTTTCTCAGATTATCCCAGTCACTCTTGGAGAATTTGGTATCTTTGTGCTGGTACTTTGCCTTTGAAAGAGTTGGGACTCTGGGTAGTGCCAGACAGGACTTCCTACCCTTTAATTAGCAATAGAAGAGGAGAAGAACCATCCATAAGCACTAGGTGGGTGCATTTGAAGCATCTGGAATGGACACAGAGAAACAAAGATTTTTCAACTAATGTAGGGCTTCTCTAATTGACCCTCATGTGAGAGAAGAGGCATGTTTTCTAACCTAATGACAGCTCTTTTGGCCAACCCTTGATGGGCAATGGTCTTATCGTAGGTGATCATGTTTCAGTTTCATAGTAAGTGCTATCAAATAACTTAGAATACAGTTCTTTGGGGGTGCTGTACTGGGCCTTTGATTACCAAAAACAAAGTTAGCTCAGTGAAAATTTAATATTATAAAAATGGAAACAAGCTGGGCTTTGTGGGAATGGAGTTGGAAACTGTAATGCTGATAGAAATGGAGACAGGTACTCTCTGTCCCTCTGGGTTTCTGGTTTTTGCTTAACATTAATACACACAATGGTCAGAAATTGTCACTGTGGCTCCACCTCTGCATGACCTGTCAGCAGAAGCTCTTATTATCTGACTCTTGCAGTTTAAGTCTCAGTTCAAAATCTCAGGGAAAAAGCTGTCCTGCAGACTGTGCCTATGTGTTGGCCAACCACTGTGACGAGGGAGCAGGGTCATATGTAGATATGCATCCATAAATCCCACTTCTACAGCAAGGGGTGTGCTATGACAGGTAAGATGGTATCCACTGTGCAGGAATCCCCAGTGCTACCCACAGAAGTGGATATGAGTTACATTCCCCCATGGAGCAATCTTTCCTGCCAAAAATCACTTCCCTCACTCTTTCTAAAACAGGATGACTCACTGCTTTTCTGGAGTCCAGAATTTGAAGAACTCTCTCCTTGCTCAAGGGCCTCAGGGATTTAACTGCCAAATTCCCAAATTACCTTTTGCATTTCCTTAAAGAAGTTTTATGTAAATGAGTCCTCCTGTAAAAGGAATCCTGATGTTCTGCCTGGGTATCCCAGGGTTCTAATGTACTTATTGGATTTGGTCACCAGTATAACCCTGGTCACACCAGTATGAATACATAAACTGTGTGTTCTTGAAAAATGAGAAGAGAATAATATGACAAAATGCATATGGTAAAGGGTTATGAATGAGAAAGATTCTCTTTATCATTTTTCCCCTCTTATAATCCTTAAAGAAAGCCAACTGTTTGGAGAAGTCTAAAAATCTGTCTTGGAAATTAGGGAGGACATTTGACTTGATGTAGTCAAGGAATATTTTCCATTTGTGTACTGTGCATGAGACATTGTGTATCATCCTGTAGTGGTGGAAACAATGTTCCTTGATCTCAGTTGGTCTTTCTGTATGCAGGATTGGCTGCACAATTTGAAGGGTCCAGCATTAAATGGAAACTCAGGGCTCTTCCTTTAAAAAATTAAGAATTTTCAAGGTGATGATATTAAATCAAGTACAGGGCCCTTCTAAGTGTGGGGCTCTGATGATGCCCAGTATACATGCTGGTGAAGCTGGGCCTGGCTCATGGGCAGGGTAGTTCACTTTCTCCTCTATGGGTTCATGAGGAAGATGATGGAACCCTATTTTCTTCCAATGGAGCAGATAAATGAGACAGTGCTGATCATCCTGCTCCTTCTTCAGACTGTCATTCTGCTGCAAGAAAAAAAAAATCAGTTTGTAATTCTTGTTAAAGAATAACAATGCTTTTAGTTATGGTAGGACACAATTTACTTGCAACATCATATAATCAGCAGTCATTAAGTCATTAGTTAATAGGTTAAAGATAATTTCTGTAACAGTTTTCATATTGAATCTTATTTCTTATATTTTCTCATTATTGCTCAAAACTTTCAAGTGATGAGTATAAACTCCTCTGTAGTAGGTTTTACATAGAGTTAATTTTGGTTGAATTTGTATCTTGGATTATTAGTCTACAAAATAGCAGCTCAACACATTTTAGCTGTGGAAGACAATTGATTGGGAGTGCTTCAAAAGGATATCATGATTTATAATGCCTGAATTTGCGAATTGCAAGTATTTATTATGCAAAACCAGAGGGAAGTGGTTTATCCTGAGGGGAAAATGGCAGTTTTCTACAAACTGTATAATGTACCTCAAAATAATTTAAGTAATAACTTTCATCCCAGAATTTTCATTAACTCAAGCAGCATGTATTATAAAATACATCAGGCTGATGTGTTATATAAATCCCAGATTTGTTTTAAAGAAAGAAGGGCCTGTATAAAATATTCAGATGAAAAAGTTTCTAAAAAGAGAATAAGGGTTTTTGAGAATTATTCGTCAAAATTATGATAAAATCATCCTTTGTAGCATCAATATTTAGCCTGAAATTTAATATATACTGTGAAGGTCCTTTTCTTTTTCAAGACTGAGCTTACCTGCGTATTTTTCTTTCTGTATTCTTTTTCCCTCTGTGGTCAGCAGAGCTGTCTCACACTCTTCCCTTTGCAAATGCCAGTGTGTCAGGTGCAGGCAGGGCCAGCAGCTCTGAGTATTCAGGCCTGCCATCCACAGGTTTCTTCAGCCCCCCAGGATTCCTGACTCATTGCAAGCCCAGCTGGCAATACACTAAGGGTCCCTTTCCCGCTAGTGGGGACAGTCTGTGAATAGTCAGTTACTCTGCACTCATTGCCTTGTATATGACAAAGATTCAGTGTCTGGCTAAGCAGAGGTCTGCATCTTCACCTCAGTTTTTCGCTCAGTCCTGTTGTACATGTGGCTGGTTTGCTGAACAAATCTGCTGCCTGATGGACTTTCAACTTCTGGTTCCCACCCTGGTTTTCTCCTGGTACTGTATCCTAGGTAATGAAGTTGGCTGGGGCTGAATTTTGTTTTTAAGTTACTACCAGGCTCTTCTTTGTGGAGCTGGATTCCTCTTCAAGCATCCTTTAGGAGAGAGTCTTGAACACCCAAGACACTTAATCATATTCTGCTTCCCACCTGACTGGACAATTCTTTCATTGACTGACCTATGGGCTTTCCCCTTCCTCTTGGAATGAGACATGCCCAGGTACATTTAAGCTTGCAGTGCTTCAGTGAGAAGTGCTCCCAATCTCCTCCCGTGGTGGCCTCTCTTTATTGTTAGCACAGAATTCCTGTTCTTTGATGGTCTTGAAGGCCACAGAAAGTCACTAGGGCTTGGCCAACTGTATCAGGAACCAGGAGATTGAGATCAATTGTTAGCTGCAGTGACTTTTCAAAGTAGCTTTAGATTTGATCTGAGTTGAATGATCATAACCAAGTTGATCTCTGTTGACAAAATATATAGATTGCATCTATTGGCAGGAAAATTCCTGTGCGTTGACAAACAATGGAAAATACTACCATTATATGTACACTGGTCATTATATGTACACTACCTCTCTCTCTCTGGTGGAATAAAAACCAAAGCATGGCTGCTTTTTTCTATCCACAGAGTCTGACCCATAAGCCTCACTAGTATAGTGGCCCCACGAGTTTAAGAAGTTCTACAGCTGACACAGGGCTTTTTTTCTTTCTTTGGTGGCTCCCTTATTTGGAACTGGCTCCACATCCTGCTTCAGAAAAACCTGAGGAATCTGAGTATTCAGCTCCCATTCGGTAACCACCTTCCTACTAAGGATTCCCTCTTCTTTCTCTTTTTCTCCCTGCTTCTTGGCCTGCTCAGAACCAGAGTTCTTTGCAGACAAGGTCAACTGGCAATGAATCTGACAAAGAAGGGTGCTTTCAGTAGGCACCTACTTGTATCTGGGTGCTAGCCTTTTATTCCCTGTTCCAGCAGGCGGGTGTGGTGACCCATGCCTGCAATCCCAGTGTGTGGTAGACTGAGACAGGAGGATCACAAGTTTACAGCCAGCCTTCCATCTGAAAATTCATTCTCAGATTTCACTGAGAAAGACAGAACATTTTCATTATAAAATGTAAACAAGTAATAGCCATTATATTATTTTATTATATATATACACATATATGCTTATGTGTATATATAATATAGACTTATGTGTATATAAATACATGTATTAAATATCCCATTATACTATCTATATGCATTGTACTTACAAAAAAAGGTTTAAACTTTTTTAATACTAGAGACATAAGCAAAACAGTTATTAGAATTAGGTTAATAAATCAAGGTGTAAATTATGAAAAGAGAAAATCTGAAGATAGGGGGAGAAAATTTGATCAAATATGTAACATTAGTCATAACTCAGAATTTCTCCCTAAATTTTTTGGTATCCAAGACAATATGATCAAGTTCATAGGTCTTCTTTTGTCCTTCTCAAAAGAAATAGACAAGCTGAGTATGGTGGCACATATCTGTAATCCCAGTATTTGAGAGGCTGAGACAGGAGGATCGAAAGTTTGAAGACAGTCTCAAGCTCTGTTTCAAAATAAATAAAACAGGGCTGGGGTATAGCTGAGAGGTAGAATACCTCTGTGTACACACACACACACACACACACACACACACACACACACACACGACATTGTAAAAAATGAGATAAAATCATAAAATATATATATTGCCTACACTGAGTAAAAACTCTCAGAAATCCTGTTTTATAAGGGTTAATGAATGTGTGTAAAAACACGTCTGTATGTGGACTATATTGAGAGAATATATACCTAGTGTGTGAATATATGTGTGTGCTATGTGGCGCTAATTCTTACAATTTTAGTGGGGAATGATTGTTTAGCCCAAAAAGAGTGTGGAAGGGCATTTAGGTGGTATGCATTTCCCCCTGGTCTCCTGGTATTGGATCAGCTCACTGCCTTTGGAGCTCTGCTTTTCCCTACGGTAGGTAGGATACCCTTCACCAAGTAGGAAATGTGTTCCTATGATGAAGAAAACTTTAAATGACATGTTAATCTCAGCAATTAAAAATTTGTTTTTGACTTGCTTTATTATAAGATGTAAATACATCATTGGTAATTTCTTTGTGTATAGTTCTTTTATTCTTCTAATACTAAGTAAGATGTCATTAGTAGGATTGATTTTCTGTTAGAACACATTTTAATCTATGTACACACAGCCCTTCTAGGAAAAGAGAAAAATATCTATTCACTAGAGTCCAGAGATATATGAAAATGAAGAGAATAGGGAAGGCCTATCCACTTTCTTCCAAAAACTAACAGAATATTAATATTGAAGAGAGTATCAACTAATATGTAGAAGTAAAAATCAATAGTATCCTATCTCTTCTTTTATTTTTATATTTACCATTTTTATATGTATGAAGAACTTGATCAAAGTAATCAGCCATGAGGTAGATACTCAAAGATCTTAGCCATTCAGAAACATTTAGCTAGAGATGGAAGTGACTTATCAATAGGTACTGACCTTCTGTTTGTCCTGGAGCATGTACGCAATGGTGCCTGAACACATGAACACGCAGCTCTGAAAAATTCATCGCACTTGTGGTGTTCATGGCTGCTCCGCTTAGAAATTCCTTCTGATATCTTTTTGTACGCTTTCTAGGTCTACTGTTCCCTGAAGTCATGTTCCTGGTAGCCCCTAACTCTACCTGTCTATTCCAGGTGCCTTATGGACACGTGTTCTGATGATCAATTTAGCAATAACCTTTATCCCGCCACCTCAGACAAAATTCTGTTTTTTATGGGCTACATTCATCATAGTGGCAGGCAAGCAACAATTCTTTCTCCAGTAGGTACTAAATGTATCAGTGCTTCTTTTTGGCTCTTTTGTACTTTTATTGGTGCATCATAATTATATATCATAGTGAGATTTAAAGTGACCCATTCATACCTTCACATATCACTTCATTCTTTGGTTTCCTGATACTCCCTTAGGAGTAAAACTAGAGAATGGGATCACATAATCAAAGACAAACTGTAGAGGGTAAATATTTCAGGGAGGCATTATAAGGGGGTTAAGTTTATCCCAATGTATAAATGACTGATACCCAATCTTTTCCCTGGTCATGTGGATGGTGATGAGTGGAGGCAAAGAGAGAGAGAGAGAAAGAGAGACAAGGGAACTGAATGTCTTTAGAGGAAATTTGGGGACAATATGGAGAAGGAAATTGGGAATGAAGTGGGGAAGAGGCAAACCCAGAATCCAAGAAACTTCCTAAGTTTTATGTGTTTCAACATGGTACCTGAAACCAGCTCTGCCTAAAACACAGAGAGGTCTTGGGTTGCCCTTTGCATTACTTGCCTCCTTTGCCCAAAATGATTGGAAGTTGATTGTACATGCAAAATTGGGAGGAAAACTCTAAAGAATAAAATGTATAAGAGTCCATCTGAGCTGGGCATAATGGCACACATCTATAATCCCAGTCCTTGGGAGGCTGAGACAGGAGGATCCCAGGTTTGAGGACAGCCTAGCAAATAGTGAAACTCTCATCAACCTAGCAAGACCTGGTTTCAAAATAAAACAGTGTTCAGAGTGTAGTTCAGAGATAGAATGTTCCATGGCTCTATCCTCAGTACCACACACACACAAAAAAAGAGTCTGTCTGATAATCAGTCTTCAGTGTGATGGGGACACTCACTGATACCCTGGTTTTCCCCATCTCAGTAAATGATATCTTTATCTCTTGTGGGAATCACGATGAACACTTTGTCATCGTCTTTTTATATTGTGTATATTAATGGGACTCAGTGTGAGGTTAGCATGGATGAATACAGCTTGTGTTGACCATATCCAACCATTCTTCTTCCACCCTCACCCTTTGTGTTGTCTTTGATTCTTTCTTTTCCCCCCCTCAGGCCCTGGGACCAGCATAAAATGCAAATTTGTTGCCATGGTCTGGTTCCTGGATAATTTCTGACACCTCATTTTACCCTCCCTTTGCTCACCACTCCAATTCCATTGACTCTCTGTTGACCTGGAAA
This sequence comes from Graphiurus murinus, assembly GCA_004027655.1. Taxonomy (NCBI): domain Eukaryota; kingdom Metazoa; phylum Chordata; class Mammalia; order Rodentia; family Gliridae; genus Graphiurus; species Graphiurus murinus. Next base: position 3,154 of record PVLC010031745.1, on the reverse strand, counting down.
TACAGATTCCTACTCCACTTTAGGGCATTTGCACATGTAGGTCTTTCTGCTTATGATACTCTTTGCCTGCGTGTTCATCTCACTAACTTAATTCTGGTGTCTATCCACATGTCAGTGCATTATAAAGGCCTTCCCTGGCTACGCTATCTCGAAGAGCACTTCCCATTACTCTTTCTCTTTTTTAAAAAAATTTATTCTGCCTTATTTTCTTACTATAGCACTTACTTGACGTGATATAATATTGTAGACTATTATATTATGTCACATATTTATATACATATTGAGTTATTGTGTCTTTCTCAATGAAATGTTATATTTATCTTCCTTATATCTGCTATTTGTTCCCTTTTTGTGATATCCAGATTTATTGAATGAATAAATTGACAAACAGTAGGGCAACCTTCTTGGGAAGGAGCCATAACCTAGAACCATGTATATTAAAGCAACTGCATGATTAAGCCAAGGGTAAATAGTCAGCAATTGCATCATTTTCAAGGTGCTGGGTGTGGAAACTACTTTATGCCTAACCTTATGTGCTGCCTGCTTTTCTTGGTTACCAAAGAGAGGTATCACCATCCAATGGTTAGGAGGCCAGCAGTGATGACATAAATCCAGGGGAGCTGTTAGATGCTCTTGAACCACAGATGTTTATTTTTTAAAATTTTTTGTGATATTGGGTATTGAACCCAGAGGCATTCTACCTCTGAGCTACACCTCCAGCCCTTTTTTAAAAATTTTTATTTGAAACAGGATCTCATGAACTTGCTGAAGGCCCCTCTAAATTGCTGAGGCTGGCCTCAGACCTGAACTCCTCCTCTCTCAGCATCCCAAGTACTAGAATTAGAGGTATGTACCACCACACCTGTCTGAACCACAGAGTATTGATGAATTATATTATCAGGCAACTGCCTTTCTGAGGAAGTGCATATCACAAGCATTCAAAGTAACAAAAGTAAACCCAGTTGTGACAATACCAACCCCTTCAAGAGGACAGTGGGGAAGAAGGAGACAGGTTTCAAGCCAGAGTTGCCTGGTGACTAAGTATCTTATAAGTTGGTGTGATAACCCTGACAAGTTGTGGTAGTAACCTGTTAGGAAGTGCTATAGTCTGGCTATTTGGAGAATTGGGATGAATGTATTAATGATAGAGAATATGCACCAATGATTTACTTGTATAACCTAAGACCACATGAGCCTTATAAACAGAGAAGTTCCTCTGTCCTGTTTAAGTAGACAACAGACTTGAAGTGGCCCAATAACGGTGTGATGTGTAAAATGAACCAAGAAGTGTATGATGTGAAGCATGTAGGGGGCCATGATTGGCAAAGCTCTTGCAAAACTGTGAGAAGTGTGAATTTCAAACTTGAGATGGATTTAGGAGACACGGGAGGGCTCAGCCACAACTGAGATGAAAGAACCAGAAAATACAATCCAGGAGGAAGAAAATTGAAAGTTGAATCAGTAGCTGTTTAATTTATAAAGTGCTCTTTTGCAGAGAATAAGGACCTGCTGTTTTTTACCCTCTTGTCTTTGAAATGCTCATCACTGTCTACTCCTATGAAACTTATACCCATCTTTTACAGCAGTTCCTTCACTATTATATACTCCAACTCTGCTGCCTGGAATGCCCTTCATCTCCCTTTGTTATCTGGCAAAACTTGTATCTATGGCAAGACAAGCATCTCCCCAGCCTTTCCAGGAGAACGAGTGCTCTGTTTGCTTTCCTTCCGTGGTGCTGTGATTTGTTTCTACCATCACTGTGTCACATTGGCCTGCTGTAGTACCTTCAAGACCTGCTTTTCTGCTAGCCTGAGAGCTTTCATAAAGATAAGGATTGCCTTATTAATTCTTGTCTTAGTTTGGCACAGAGTAGATTTTTCAGCAAATTTCACCTTCTCTACAAGGTCTTTCCACTGCACCAATTTTAAAGTAATTGGCATCTCTAACATTTTGCTTGTGCTTCTCCTGTTCCCTATCCCAGTCTGTGCTGCCTTAGAACTACTTGCACTTAAGTGGGTGTCCCTTGAGGGTAAGACTATGTCTCATCTGGTATTCCATAATGTGCCTAGCACAGTAGCTGGTCCTTAGTAAATACTCAGAAAGAATTTTTAAATTGTACTGAAGGAGAGAGTGACTTAGGTTTCCAAAAGAAAACTTCTTCTTAGGCAAGAAAGTGTCTGCCTATGATGTTTTTTAAATGTTATTTTAGCTATAAGAATATGATGTCTAATTTGTTTTCTGAAGATTATATACTAAACAATTAAATATGTTTATGTCTTTGAAAGGGGAATTATGATCCTTTAAGTTATAACCTTATAAGTTAACTTATTTTCCATTCAAAATGTAGTAAATTTCTTGTACTTTCATATCTACTTTTCAATATCATCTTTATACTGTGCCTTAATCAAACATCCTAAGGCTTTATAAAGAAGAATTCAGAAGTTAAGCCACAAAAAATCATGGTGCATTCAAAATTAAAATAAGATCTGAAGGACTGAATTGCTAATAGTAAGATTTTAGGGGCATAAGAGAAAGGGATGGATTTGATGATGAAATTTGATCAGCCTTTCAAATTATACTATGGAAAGATACAATCTTGTGGTGCCACTGGGAACTGAAACCATGACCTTTAACATATGCAGCAGATGCAACACTGACTACCACAGAACATGGATAAGATCCCCAAAACACAGGGGAAAAAAGCAATAATAAATAAATGGCAGTACATCACACTAAACATTTTCTGCATAGCAAAAGAAATAGTCAACAGAGTGAAAAGATATTGTATAGCAAGAGAAAAAATATTTGCAAACTAAACATCTGACAAGGGATTGATGTTCAGAATATGCAACAAACTTCTACAACTCAGTAACAACAACAAATAGCCCAATTAAAAGTGGACAATAAAGCTGGGTGTGGTGGTGCACACTTGTAATTCCAGTACTTGGGAGGCTGAGATTGAAGGATCCAGGTTTCTGGCCAGCCTCAGCTACTTAGTGAGGCCCTCTGCAACTTATTGAGACCCTGTTTCAAAATAAAAGAATAAAAAATAAGACTGGGGACTGGGGGTGTAGCTCGGAAGTAGAATGCCCCTGAGTTCAATCCCCAGTACCGCAAAAAAAAAAAAAAAAAAAAAAAAAAAAAAAAAAAAAAA
>PVLC010031744.1:0-18594 GCA_004027655.1 Graphiurus murinus | reverse complement strand
TTTTTTTTTTTTTTTTTTTTTTTTTTTTTTTTTTTTTGCGATACTGGGGATTGAACTCAGGGGCGTTCTACCTCCGAGCTATACCCCAAGCCCTATTTTTTATTCTTTATTTTTGAAACCGGGTCTCACTAAGTTGTGGAGTGCCTCACTAGGTAGCTGAGGCTGGCCGCGAACCCAGATTCTCCGGTCTCAGCCTCCCGAATGCTGGGATTACAAGCGTGCGCCACCACGCCCGGCCCCAGCCCTATTTTTTATTCTTTATTTTGAACCAGGGTCTCACTAAGTTGTGGAGGGCCTCACTAAGCAGCTGAGGCTGGCTGGTCACCAACTCGGATCCTCCAGTCTCAGCCTCCCAAATGCTGGGATTACAAGCGTGCGCCACCACGCCCGGCTCTCAAGTACTGGGATTACTTGTACCAACCGTTAGCTGGATTAAAATAATTATCTTTAGGGAATGTTAATGAGAAGTATTCATGAGTCATTGTCTGTTTTATAGATCCTTATTTGCCCAGTTTTACTGTATTCAATGAACTTGGATTTCTAGAGTTGATATTTGGCCATAATTTAGAGATGGACCTTGTTAGAGGCATTGAAAGCCTAATTGTATCAAATGAACCTCCAAGGCATTGCTTCTATAGTTCTTACTATACAGAAAAATAGTGCTTGCAGAAGATTGTTCCTTGGTGTTGGGAGGATATGAAGAAACATTATGATTGCCTTTGGTGTTAGCATATCACAGGATCTAGACTTTAAATGAAAACTTAGTCCAGAGAAAAATCATTGAAAAGATACCTAGCATTTCTTTGACATCTTGATCTGTTTTTCTTCTGATCTTCTACCTCTTGGTAAAATGATACCCTCATGGTCTTAGTTGTTAAAGCCAGAAACCTGGAAATCTACCCCTCATGCAAAATCCACCAGGGGGCCTACTGATTTTACCTCAACACATCCAGAAAAACCATCTCTATGGCCAGTACCCTGATGCACTAGTCTGGTGCCTTTTCTTTCTGGTGTTACTCTTGCTCCACTCCCATCTACTCTATGCTTCAGCCAGAGAGGTCTTTTTGGAAACCTAAGTCAACTATGTTTGTGCTCTGCTTAAAACTCTTAAATGGCTTCCCATTACACTGAGGGTGAGATGCTTAGATCTCCTAAGTCTGTCTTCAAGGCTCTATGTGACATGGCCTTGCACTAATTTACTTCATCTTAAACCCTCTCACTTCTGTTTAGCACCATCCATCCAGTTCCTGGAGAAAACACACACACACACACACACACACACACACACACACACACACACACACACACACATCACAGCACTTTTTTGGTAGCAGTGGGAATTGAAACCAGGACCTCATACAGGTAGGCAAACACTCTACCACTGTACTATATCTCCAGCCTTTTTATTTTATTCTATTCTATTTTAAGACAGTCTCTCATTAAATGCAAGTTGGCCTTGAACTTGGAGATCCTACTGCTTAGCCTCTAGAATTGCTAGAATTACTGGTATACACCACTATACCTGGCTCATTGTCTTAAAATAAACTTTGACTAACTTTTCCTGTAGGCATCCAAATTTAAACAGCATTTATATTGTCTCTACAAATAAGAAAAGACTTTCTCTATCTTCTTCTCTTTTCCTATTCCTTTATTTCCCAGATTTGTTTCAAAGGTTTTTTTTATTAGTTTTCTACATTATACCTCTTTTAAGAATTCTTTTTTTAGCTGTTGAATTTTACCCCACATCTACTTTATCAGTAACTATGAAGCTTTATTTTTGTTTTTGTTGTACTGGAGATTGAACCCAGGGGCATTCTACCTCTGAGCTACACCCCCAGCCCTATTTTATTTTTATTTTTTGAAACAAGGTCTTGCTGAGGCTGTTTTTGAACCTGCATTCCTCCTGTCTCAACCTACCAAGTACTGGGATTTCAGGCATGTGCCATCATTCCTGACTAACTATAAGACTGCTTTCCAAGTCTTTTTATTTTTCTTTGTGGTGCTAGGGATTGGACCCAGTAGCATTCTATCTCTGAGCTCCACCCTCAGCCCTACTTTATTTTTTATTTTGAAACATAGTCTTGCTGAGTTGCTGAGAGCCTCACTACATTTTTGAGACTGGCTTCAAATCTGTGATCCTCCTGTCTCAGCCTCCCAAGTACTGGGATTGCAGGCCACACCCTGCTCCCAAATCATTTACTTCATGGATTTAAATTTAATTTACTATAGTACAACTTCGAGTCTCTCTCTTCTGCCCTCAAAATGCATGGTGGTAAAATTCATAGAGCTCTTGCATATCTCCAAATAACCTTATTTTTGGTTTATTTTTTGTGGTACTGGGGATCAAACCCCAAACTACACCCCCAAGGAATTTAGCAGACTATTCACAGAAGAAGAGCTATCAGTTTAACCAAATGGAAAAACTACTTCCTTCTATTAGTAAAAAATGCATTTAAAGTTGTGAGATACCTTTTTTTTTTTTTTCATATCAAATTTGCAAAGCGTGTCTGTGGGGAGGGGTTATGGCCAGGAATATATGAAGGGTGAAGAGTGTAGTGTGTTTGAGAGATAAAGAAACTGAATGCTTGCAAGGGTATAGAACTATAGACATTTTGATATACTCCTTGTGGAATGAGGAGTGGCACAGCCTCAGTGCAGTTTGACAATATGGGCCATCAAAACGTTCATATTCTTTGACCCAGGGATTCAAATTCTGGTAGTCTGTCTCAAGGAAATAATCTTAAATTTATAAGCAAAATGATATAAAATAAAGACATGTCCAGATGCCTGACGGGGGGGGGGGTAATTTTAAAATATGGTAAATTTATGCAAATAACAAAATTCAACAAACAAGATGAAGCTAATGAAAGTAAACATTTGAAGAGATTTTATTTCATTAAATATTTTATTGTGCATTGTAATTGTACATGAGAGTGAGGCTTATAATGGTACACTCCTACATGCACTTAACATTATTTAGTCTGTTTCCTTCCCTGTGCCTTGACTTATCCTCATGTAATAATGATAAGTAAAAAACACACTCCAAAAACATTTATTCAGAATATCAATTCTTTAAGAAAACATGTAAAATAAAAATTAGCAATTTTGATTATGATTATGATTATTATAGTTTTTTCCCCTAGTCTTATAACCTTCTGTATTTTCCACATTCCTATAGTAAGAATATTATAATCAGAAGTGAAAAATCAGCATTATTTTTTAAATTTCCAACCTGTTCCACAGATAAATGTGAATTACCAATAACCATATGAAAATATTTAATCACAATAGTATAACAAAAGGTACAAAGAATGAACTAAAGGTGGTGGTGCACAGCTATGATCCCAGTTACTGGAGAAACTGAGGCAAGAAGATCACAAACTGGAGGCCAACCTTGGTAACTTAGCAAGACCTTGTCTTAAAATATAAATTAAAAGAACTAAGGATGTAGCTCAGTGCTAAAGCACCCCTGGGTTCAAGCTCTAATACCAAAATAAAACAGAAATGCAAAGAGTGCTCCATAACATGGGCATATTTGTTATATATTTTATTTGTGTGTGCAATGTAATTCCAGACAGTGCTTATCTCTGGGTAGTGGATGTTTTGGGGGATGACTTTTACTTTTTTTCTTTGTGACTCTGATTAAATAAATCATATTTTCCTATAGTCTTATCTACACTTCTTATTTTCTAGTTTGCCTATGTAAAATGCGTATGGCTCTTATAATCAGGGGGTATTTTTCACATATTAAAAAATCAAGCTAGTCTTTCCATCCTCTACAGTGTATTTTTCATACTTAAAATATGCTTAAAAGCTGGGCATGATGGCATATGCCTGTAATCTCAGTACTTGAGAGGCTGAGACAGGAGGATCTCAGGTTCAAAGCCAGCCTTGGCAACTTAGCAAGTCCCTGTTGCAAAAAATAAAATTAAAAAAAATAAAATAAAAAATAGGGCTGGAGGTGTAGCCCCTTGGTTTAACCCCCCAGTACCCTCAACTCCATATTTAATGTGGAGATTATAGTAAGAAAACTTTGAGGAAATTCTCTGTGTAATAAAGTCTGAAGAATTTATTAATATAAGTTTCCATACAACTTTAAACAGATTTTGTTTAGAGAGGTATATTTGAATACATCAAACATATCTTTCTAGCTGGATATGGTGGTACATGCCTGTAATCCCAGTACTTGGGAGGCTAAGATAGGAGGATCGCAGATTCCTGAACAACCTCAGTAACTTATTGAGGTTCTCAGCAACTTCGTGAGACCCTGTTTCAAAATGAAAACTAAAAATAGGGCTGGGGCTATAGCTCAGAGGTAGAATAATGCCCCAGTGCAAAAAAAAAAAAAAAAAAACTCTTTCTCAAATATTAACCACATATGTGCAACATGATGGAAAACTACCTACCTTTGTAGTGTTGTTTTGTTTTTTGTTTTTTGTTTTTGCAGTACTGGGGATTGGACTCTCGGACATTCTACCTCCAAGTCACACCCCCAGCCTTATTTTTTATTCTTTATTTTGAAACTGGGTCTCACTAAGTTGCGGAGGGCCTCACTAAGTAGCTGAGGCTGGCTGCAAACTTGCAATCCTCCAATCTCAGCCTCCCAAGTACTGGGATTACAAGTTTGTGCCACCACGCCCGACTCCTTTGTGTTATTTTTAAAGATACTTTTTTTTTTTTTTTTGTGGTACTGGGGATTGAGCTCAGAGGCATTCTACCTCCTAGCTATACCCCCAGCCCTATTTTTTATTCTTTATTTTGAAACCGAGTCTCACTAAGTTGCGGAGTGCCTCACTAGGTAGCTGAGGCTGGCCACGAACCCAGATCCTCCGGTCTCAGCCTCCCAAATGCTGGGATTACAAGCGTGCACCACCACGCCCGGCTTAAAGATACTTTTCATTTTTAAAAATTGAGATATAGCTGGGTGTGGTGGTGCATAATTGTAATCCCAGTACAGTCAGCCTTAGCTACTTAGTGAGGCCTTCTGCAACTTAGTGAGACCCTGTTTCAAAATAAAGGATAAAAAATAGGGTTGGGGGTGTAGCTGGTAGGTAGAATGCCTCTGGGCAAAATATGCAGATTTTAAGTGTATAGTTTAATAAGTTTTTGAGATTTTTTTTGTTTGTTTTTTTTTTTTGGTGGTGGTACTGGAGATTGAACCCAGGGTATTCTACCTCTGAGCTACACCCCCAGCCCTATTTTATTTTTTGAAACGGGGTCTCATTAGGTTGTTGAGAGTCTCATTATGTTGCTCAGGCTATCCTTGAACCTGAGATCCTTTTGTCTCAGCCTTCCAAATACTGGGAGGAGTTTAATAAATTTTGACAAATGTTTATACTGATATAAATACCACTCCAAACTGTATATAGAACATTTTTGTCACCCTGGAAAAGTTCCTTCATGCACCTCTTGTCAGTAATCACCATCTCTTTCTGCTTCCTACCACCATAGATTAATTTTGTCTTTTTCTAGAACTCTATAAAAACAGCACCATATAATTCTCTATCTTCATTTGCTCAACATGATTTTGAGATCCATCCATAAAATGTAATTAGATAAATATTCTTTCTTTTTATTGGTGAGAGGTATTCCACTGTATGAGCACCACAATTTGTTTATTCATTCTCATGTTGACAACTATGTAGCCAGACATGTGTTCACCATTATTTTAAAGTTAATGGTGGTTAGTTTCTAGCTGTGTCATAAGCCTTAGTACATTACCTGCTTCTCTTTTCCTGTCTAGCAGGACTTTTAAATCAGGCATTTGCCCTAGAGTTAAGGGCTGGTTTCCAGAACCTTGTAACTAGGACCACCACAGAGAAAGCAGAGAACACAACTGATGTAGGCCTGCCAGGTCCCAGGGGGATGCCTCGGCAGCTCAGCTCTTGGTCTCAGAATGGCAGGCCTGAAAATTAACTAAATGCCCCATTTATAGAAAGAAAAGAAGTAACAAGGAAGGGCTAAGCCTCAAGAGAACTCAGGACACCCAGTCAGGGTCCAAGAGAGCCACTACCACATGGGATCAAATCACAGCACTTGTTTTGAGATGGAGCACTTATTCAGAATGCTGATCCTAGGGTACACTGAGGGGGAGGGCTTCCTGCCCCCAGCCAGCCCTGATCTGGGCTTCCTTCTGTGAGTCCTTCTGGGCTGAGGAGCATGAGGATGTGCTTACAGCATTTGCTGTGTGTCTGCTGTCTACTTTTCTAGCATATGCTACATAAACACACAAAACAAAACACTAGCCTCTTAGCTCTTGGAGTGGGGACACAAACCTGATAACTGAGAATTAAAAACAAATCATCCAGACTCAAGTAGCTATCATGCATGCAGGTACTCAGCCAGGAGTAGGAGTTCTGAGTGCTAGGTTTGGAAGGCCCAGGATATCTCTCACTGTGACAGACTAGAGCACAGCCCCTCCTCTGTTTGTTTCCTTTTTTGTGATTCTGGGAATTAAACAAAAGGACATTCTGCCTCCAAGCTATACCCTCAGCCCTTTTTAATTTTGAAATAGGGTCATGCTAGGTTGCTGAGAGTCTCACTAAGTTGCTGAGGTTGGTCTCAAACCTGTGACCCTCCTATTTCAGCCTCCCAAGTAGTGGGATGACAAGTGCGCACCACCATGTCCAGCTTCCCCATTTTTTGTAGAGTTCATTCCCCTCTGTTCTACTACCAACCAAAGAGAATACAGCCTTTATCCCTCCCTTCCTTCTTTCTTTCCTTCCTTCCTTCCTTCTTCTCCAGGGGCATTCTACCTCTGAGCTACATCTTCAGTCCTATTTTATTTTTTATTTTGAAACAGGGTCTCACTAAGTTTCTGAGGGCATTGCTAAGTTGCTGAGGCTGTCCTTGAACCTGTAATCCTCCTGCCTCAGCCTCCCAAGTACTGGGATTACAGACATGCAGCACCCACCGAGTTACCCTATTTCTTAAGGCATTAGCCCTTACTTCTCTCCATCTCCTAAATCTTGACACTGAGATCAGGGGAACTGAGTGCAACTAGAGCTGAGGAAACATGGAGGGAGAAGTATGATTTTTCAGTTAGTTTATTGAAAACACACTTAGAAGTTGGGGATTTGTGTGGGCTCTGAAGATAAGACCTCAATTAGGCAGTGGCAGGACAAAGAGAAGCCCTCTCTACCTGCCATATTAGAAGGGCTTTCTGGGTCTAAGAGAATTTATGGAAAAACTAATGCCATTAGAGTGAGTCTGCCATAGTTGTTATACTGACCAGGCTTGCTGATACCTGTGCTAAGGGATTCTTTGACTGCCTGATACTGGACTCTGTCAGCAAGAAGTCCATTGTATGCACATCCTAACCCAGCTCTTCTCCTCCTGGGACTTTTGTCCATTCTTGCTTCACTATATTAGGTCTTTTACCTGGTTATTCAGGCCCCCAATTTTTCCTAGGCCAATTTTTAAACTTTCCACCTTTCCCTTTGCCCTTTAGAACTTAAAGTTTCTGGCTGGGCGTGGTCGCGCATGCTTGTAATCCCAGCATTTGGGAGGCTGAGACTGGAGGATCTGGGTTCAAGGCCAGCCTCAGCTACCTAGTGAGGCACTTCGCAACTTAGTGAGACCCTGTTTCAAAATAAAGAATAAAAAATAGGGCTGGGGGTATAGCTCGGAGGTAGAATGCCCCTGAGTTCAATCCCCAGTACTGCAAAAAAAAAAAAAAAAAAAAAAAAACTTAGTTTCTGGTAAAAAAAAAATTAAAAATAAAAAAACATTGACTTAGAACTCCTAACTTTGCATTAGCCAAAATTCCTGGTCGAAATACTGACCCCAAGCACCTGTGAAAAGATACCGTTATTGCCCTTAGTTTCATCATAGATGATAAAACAGACGGAATTGGATTTCTTTTTCCCAGAATCTGATCAATAGTTATTTTAACACCATTTTGTGGAATATGCAATTTCCTTGAAATTGCTAGTCATAGAAATTTCCAGTTATTTCCCTAGGTTACTATGTTTTCCTCTCTAGTTTTGATGTGAGAGCAAAGAACAGATTGTGTCCATCCCTAGATATATTTACAGTGTCAAGTGATTATCAATTTTGTTTCAGGAAAATTAATTGTAATTTTTAAAGACAGTAAGAAATACTTATGAAACTGTAGTCATATTTTTGGTGGTTTTCTATGCCATGCTGCTAGAAATTTTTGTGACACTTTTTAAAACCATTGCAAATGCTTTTTACTATTAGAAGAATTGGTGTCAGGAATAAGACAATTCTCTTTTCAGATCAAGTAGAGTTTGTGCAGAAAGTAAAAACGTTTAAAAATATCTTAGAGCTGCTTGGTTTGTTTGAAGGAGGGTCTAGGCTATGTCCTGGCAAAAGATCCAAGGTTGAGGAGAGCCTCTTCCTCAGAAAGGTAGACGTGCTTTGCTGGTGGTCGAGAGGCTTTTCTTTATGAATGCGGCGGCTGCAGTCAGTGCTGCGCCTTACAGGCACGTGCTTCTCCAGAATGTATTTATGCTAGTTGTCCTGCACATGCTCACCTGCTTCCTCTTACGTCCCAAGATACGCCATGGAGGCTGAAGCTTGTGGTGTGAAACAAAGCTAGTGCTCTGTAGTGGATTGAACTCAGTAGCATCAGTAGCATCATGTCCCAATTGAACTAGAGAGCAAAAGAAATGATTTGCCTGAGCGAGGACTTTGTGGTTTTAAAGTTAGAAGGAAACCAGGTGTGGTGTGCGTGCTTGTAACACCATTATTTGAGAGGCTGAGACAGGAGGATTGCAGGTTCACCGTCGGCCTCAGCAACTTACTGAGGTCCTCTGCAGCTTAGTGAGACCCTGTTTTCAAATAAGAAGTAAGATAGGGCTGGGGTTTCAACTCCTAGTACAATAAATAAATAAATAAATAGAGTTAGAAAATATAAGCATGCAAAATATCTGAAATAAACATAAGCTGAAGGATCATGTGGATATGAGTGGAAAACTTAAAGTTTTAATTATTGCTTCTGATTTCCACAAAATCAAAAAGATTTCTTTTTGATGACATTTATTATAGGATAATTTTTTTTTTTCAGTATAGGGGATTGAACCCAGGGGCATTCTACCTCTGAGCTATACCCCAGCCCAATTTTATTTATTTTTTATTCTTTATTTTGAAACAGGGTCTAACTAAGTTGTGGAGGGCCTCACTAAGTAACTGAGGCTGGCCATGAACCCATGATCCTCCTGTCTCAGCCTCTCAAGTACTGGGATTACAAGTGTGTGCCACCACACCCTGCTAGGATAACTTTTTAAAAATAAAAAAGGCCAGCTTTTTTTTTTTTTTTTTTTTTGCATAAAAGACCAGTTCTAAGTTGTAGAGAATTAGAAATTAGGTTTTAAAATAAATTATGAATTAGGAAAAAATTTCAACAGAGCTAATTTAACTAGACATTGAGCTACTTTAATTAGATATACCAGGAAGGCAGTAAAATAGGTGCATGAGACCTTACTGTAAAATGTGTGTACACAGGGACTGCAGCCTAAGAAAAGTAGTGTGGTACATAGTACCTTTCTGTATCTCAGCTCCCTGACCTGGATGACTAGAATAGTAGAATCTACCTACTTGGGTCAGTATAAGAATTGGATTAGTTAATGTGGTTATAGTTCTTAGAATAGTGTTTGGCAGACAATGTAAAAGATAAGTGTAAGCTGGACACGGTGGCACACACTTGTAATCTTAGTACTTGTGAGGCTGAGAGGTTTGAGGCCAGCCTCAGCAACTTAGCCAGGACCGTCACAACTTAATGAGACCTTGTTTCCAAATAAAAAGCAAAATAGAATAGGGCTGGGGGTATAGCTCAGAGGTAGAATGTCCCTGGGTTTTATTCCCCCCCCCCAAAAAAAGAAAGAAGCATAAGTGTAAGTTAAAGATGTAATAATGCTGGTGATAAGTAGAAACTACTTTGGTGAAAGATGCTTTTTGAGGGGCAAGCAAATTTACATTCATAGATGCTCATAGTCCTGAGGCTCTGTATAGTGTACCAAGGTCTGGATGTCTGTATTTAAAGTTCCAACACCTTCTGGTATGCTCACTTTGGGATTGTTTTACTACTAGTGAGCATTTCAACCAAAGAGAATGCTTCAGGAAAGAAAGAACTCAAGAGAAGTGTTTTTTCAAGAGTTTCTCAAGTAATTTTAAGATTCCATGAAGCATCTATGATGGTTTGTTGTAAATATATTTATTGTCCTATTCATTCATTAAGAGATACTGTGTGCCCCACACTGGCACTGGGCAGAATGGAATAACATATGGAAAAAAGTCAGAGATAAAGATGAAGACAACATAGTAGTTGGGTCTGGAACTCACAGTATAAGCCAATTTTGTACCTCTGGAATCCATACCAGGAAAAACTCAAGTCTCTGAATGTAAGAACATGAGAAATTAGCACATCATTAAAGGTGTGCATCCTTGAAACTTAAGGTCACACATCAGGTAATTTTGTTATTTCTCCCAATCCCCCTTACACTCAGCTAGGAGAGAGGGATGGAAATTCATTGGTGGAAAAAGTCTTAAAATTAGATTTTAATGAATCATCTTGTTCTGATCTGTTTTCAGAGAGATTTGAGTTTACCTTACTTCCATTTATATGTTCCAGTTTCTACTAGCATTTTTTTTTTTTTTTTTTTTTTTGCAGTACTGGGGATTGAACTCAGGGGCATTCTATCTCCGAGCTATACCCCCAGCCCTATTTTTTATTCTTTATTTTGAAACCGAGTCTCACTAAGTTGCGGAGTGCCTCACTAGGTAGCTGAGGCTGGCCGTGAACCTGGATCCTCCGGTCTCAGCCTCCCGAATGCTGGGATTACAAGCGTGCGCCACCACGCCCGGCTTCTACTAGCATTTTTAATAGTTATAAATTACTAATTTGCCAGGCATGGTGGTGCACTCTTGTATCCCAGTATTTGGGAGGCTGAGATAGGAGAAGCGCAAGTTTGTGGCCAGCCTCAACTACTTAGTGAGACCCTGCAACTTAGTGAGACCCTATTTCAAAATAAAAAAGAATAAGAAAAAATAGGGCTGTGGGTGTAGCTTGGAGGTAGAATGTCCCTTGGTTCAATCCCCAGTACTATAAAAATGAATGAATGAATGAATGAATGAATAAATAAATAAATAATTTGTATTTTGCTAATCTTTATTCTCCCCTATTTGTGTATAGTTATGAAAATGAATTAAAGAAGATTAATGAGACTGGGTAATTCAGCTTCTTAGAGTATGCCTTCTCTTCTCATGAAGTAATGGTGTGTTACTTCTTTTATAGGACTGAATTGCAACTCCCTGAGCAACAAGTGACCCTTTAAAAATGTATACAGGACTGCAGAAAGTGAAGGGGGAAATTGGAGAAAATGAGGAAGTAAGGGAAAAGTATGTTTTCCAGGTAAGTAATGTGCTTCTGCATTTTATCAAAATTCTAGCTTTATCACTTCCTATAACTTCGTAATGCCCAAGTTGTTATTATAGCCACATTTCATTTTTGTATCACTGTTAGGCATTCTTTACTTTGTCACCCTCAGTTTTTATTGCTAAACTCTTTGATAAAATTTTTAATTTGTGGATTAATCTAAAAGTCTGCATTGAAAGTATAATTGATTCCTTAGATCATTTGATAGGAACTTAGTCTGATGATTGGCTATTGTAAAAGCAGAGTTGTGCTGTCTTTGTGATGTGCAGGTTTAGGACAGGTACAAAACTTATGCTTTGAAAACTAGTTTGAATACAAATTAACAAAGCTATATTCTCTAGCTATAATACAATGGCACTGCACACCTCTCTGGAATCTCTGGCATAGGAAATATTTTTAATGCTAATTTTATATAGAAGATAAAGTAGACTAACAGTGTAAATAGACATAAACTTCATTTGATGAAATAGATATGCCCAAGTAAAGCTTTTTAAACAAAGAAAAAATTACATTATTTTCCTGTATGAAGTTAAGAAACTTTCTCCAATATGCCACATGTAAATTTTTGGAAAGAAAGGGAAGGAAATGGAGGCAGAGGAAAGGGAAGGAAATGGATGCTGGGAGTTAGACACACAGAATCTGTAGACAACTCTAAGGCAGTATCACTCCTCACAAGCCTGTGGGAATTTTCCCACAATTGTAGGCTCTGGAACTTTCTGCCTTGTGGTGGTGGTAGGTCTTCCTTACCCCTCAGTAATGGATTGCAGCAGGGATGCTCTTACATGGATTTTATTTTCCAGTCTGATCCTTCTTTAGTTGGGAGGTTTAAAGTTGAATAAAACTATTCAATGACCCTGTATACATATCAGTCCTCTAAGTGAAAAATGGTGTTAGACAAGTTTCTGGTACACACATTTTCTAATGTTCACCCTCATGTCCACTCTTTCCTGCCTGTACTTCAGTCAATCCATACATGCTCCTACTTCTGGGCCATTGTACTTGTTACCTTTGCCTGGAATCTTCTTTTGCTAGAAACCCACATGGTTCCTGTTCTCCTCCTCCTGGTTTCTGCTCCAAAATTACTTTATCAATGATTACTTCCATGACACCCTCAATTGAAAATAATACATTACTATACCCTGAACTCACTCTATCCTGCTTTATTTTCTCCACAGTGCTCACTAACATCTGACTACCATACATATACATGTTTGATTGGCTGTCTTTCTGCCAATGAATGAATGAATGTTGAGTGAATAAATGAAGCATGCTTATGTTAGGAGGATCAGTAAATTTGGAGATAATATTATTGGATTGAAAATGATTAATAGGAAAACATGTGGAGAAAGATTGTATTGAAGCCTAATAAATAGGAGGGTTTAAAAACCATTGTAAAAATGGCTTTTTGATTTAGCAGGTGATTTAGAGATACTTCAGAAATACAAGTGGCAGATTATATATACATAGTATATATACATATACAAAAAGACATGAAATATACTTACATAGAAATGTCTGCAATAGCTTTGGATAATAAAAGATTTGAAGGTATGTGGAACAAGTTACAGTGGTTCATTTAAATGGGAGGAGACTTGAAAAGGGAATTCCACCGTCAGGACAGAGTTATCAGGTAGAACCTAGCAGTGCCGGTTGGGTTGGGGGTCTGGTTGTGAATAATGACCAAAGGTTGCAGTGGGGGAGGTAGATGGGAAGAGCACAGTCAAACTGGAATCACCAGGGATTTTGTTTCATACTCATCTCTCTACTTACCATATGGTGACACTAACCTCTGTAGGGTGATTTTTTAAGTTTATCTTTTTATTTATTTATTTTCCTTTTTTTGTATTTTCCTTGGGGAATGTAGGTCATAGTGATTGTGACATCCATGCACACAGCATTTGATGGGCTTTCCCCTGGCTCCCTCTCCACATCCCACACCTGGGATGATATTTTGGTTACTGTATATATCATGCTTTTTCTATATAATACTTAAGATCTTTTAAAATTAACCTTGCTTTTTTTTTTTTTTGGTACTGGGGATTGAACCTAGGGGCATTCTACCTCCGAGCTACATCCCACCCCCACCCTATTTTTAATTCTTTATTTTGAAACAGGGTCTCACTAAGTTGCTGAAGGCCTCACTATGTAGCTGAGGATGGCGGCAAACCCGGAATCCTCCTGTCTCAGCCTCCCAAGTACTGGGATCACAAGCATGCACCACCATGCCCAGCTTAACCTCACTTTTAAAGGTGCATACCATTTTACTCAGCAATTGTACTTGTAGGAATTTATCTCATAGCCTCATACAGGCATGCGGGTAACCCTGTATGTAGCACCTCAGCCTCTATTAAACCTCATGCATGCTTCCACCTGAACAGCACATGCACAGAGACTGATGATCTCTCACCGCCATCAGTCTGTTGAGGCCATGGGTCGGGCCCCCCTCCAGTGGCTTGCGTGTTAACTGCCTGCCTCTGTTCAAACTTCAGTGGCCTGGAGACACTTGGGCGGGAACTAACTATATCTCCCATCAGGTCCCTCTTCTGGACTTCTGTTCCCTTACAGCAGCCTTTCTCTTCCCGTTTGCAAATATCGTGAATGGTTACATTTTTACAATGCATTTTCAGCTTTTTCAATGATTAAATATGCAGTAATGGCTATCTCTACTTGGCTACACATTAAAAGCACCTTAGAATCTTTATAAAATATTAATGGCTGGGTCCCACCCCTAGAGATTCTGAGGCAATTTGTCTGAGGTGAGTCATGGTATCAACATTTATAAAAGCTTTATCAGGAGATTTTCATGTGTGCTTATTTGAAAACTGAGAATATTATTGATTTTTCTATATTAATGGTGACCCCATTTGTTTTAAATTCATCATAAGCATTTAAGTGATGTCTTTAGGTTTTATAAGTGTACAATTGTGTTGGATATAAAAAAATTTAAAATACATGTATAGTATGTGTGTGTGGGGGGGGTGCTGGGGATTGAATTCAGGGGCATTCTACCTCTGAGCCATATCCCTAGCCCTTTTTAGTTTTTATTTTGAAGCTTGATCTTGCTAAATTGCTGAGGGTCTTGCTAAGTTACTGAGGCTGGCCTTGTAATCATCCTGTCTCAGCCACTCTAGAACTGGGTTTACAGGTGTGCACCACCATGCCCTCATCCTGCATCTATCTATCTATCTATCTATCTATCTATCTATCTATCTATCTATCTATCTATCATCTATCTATCTTAGCCATCTATTATATACCTATCTAATCTGTCACATCTATCTATCTATCTATCTATCTATCTATCTATATCTATCTATCTATCTATCTATCTATCTATCTATCTATCTATCTATCTATCTATCGGGTTTTTTGGTGTGGTACTGGGGTTTGAACCGAGGGGCATTCTACTTCTGAGCTGCACCCCCATCCTTTTTTAATTTTTATTTTGAAACAGGGTCTTGCTAGGTTGCCGATAGTCTCACTACTTGCTGAGACTGTCCTCGAACCTAAGATCCTCGTGTCTCAGCCTCCCAAGTGCTGGGATTACAGGTATGCCCCACCACACCCAGCTGTTCTTCTCCATTTTGATAATACTCGTTTCTTAATTTTCATGTTTCCCAATGATCTCTTTTCATTATGCCTTCTGTTTTATGGAATATTGTTTGCTTCCTTTTAGCTTTTAAACAAATTTTAAAGGTGAGCAATATTTTTAATTCCCCTAGTCTTAAAAATAATATTTTATCTGTATTTATTTATCATCATCAAAGAAGGAGCATAGATTCTTTCTTTCCGTCTATATTAGGAAATTCACTTTCTCCCTTTTTTGGCATTCTCTGATCCCACTGCCCACCTGTTATTTTTCCTTTCACATTTTACATTTATTCTATGGGATGTACTAATTCTTCTGAGCTTCAGCCTGGTCCTCACTAATATTTTGCTATTTTTGATTCAGTCAGAGTCAATAACTCCTGAGGCCTGAGTTGGAACAGATAGACATTGAGCTAAGGGAAGAGATACAAGAATACGGGCAGATCTGTCCCTGCCTTCAAGGTCCCTTTTGTGGTTGGGGTAGTGGCATATCATGCAAACCTACCAACAATGGCAAAGGATGTGATGCTTCAGGTGTACTAGAGTCACAGAGGTGGGAGAAGGTCACATTTTGTGAGTGGGCGAAGGCATCCTGGGAGCCGAGTGTTATTGCATCTACTGTGTATCGCGTACCGGCAGGGTTTGTGAGACAAAGGATAAAGTGAGAGAGCAGGAGCCTGCAGTGTGCCAGTGCATCACTCCCTTCTTGGGAGAGAGGCTGGAGATGAGACTGGACAAAGGGATGTTGGAGCCAGATTGTGACACATCTCGAATGCCTGGCCAACAATTTTCCATTTGTATCTTGTGGGCTGCACCACAGTTTTTAAAGCAGGGGAGACTATGCTCTAGGTCATTCTTAGAAAGGTAATTTCAGCTGCTATTTGAAGCACAGACTGCAAGGGAGGGAAGCCACTTAAGCAGGTATGGCTGTCTTCCAGATGAGAGGTGATGGCTACTTGAAAAAGGGGCTAACAGTAAGGATGGAGAAGGGAAGATGAGATGTTTTGAGGCAGAATCTAAACATACTGGTGTCTGACATGGGATTGGGGGTTAGGGGTGCCTCTGGAGGTGTTTTGTTTGTTAGTTTTAAGGAAGGTGATGATAGATGGTGAAAATATTGACCAGCTTAAGCAGTGGGATAAAGTGTATGGCAAGCAGTACAGAGATTAATTTGGAGAGAAATAGAGGAGAATTTATTTTAGGACTTGGTAAGTTTAAGAAACCTTCAAGATGTCTAGAAAAACATCTAGGAGCAGGTAGAGATATAGGTTAGAGGGGTCTGGAGATAATCTAAGATATAAAACCTGCTACAAAGGGGATGCTGAGACCAGAAAAACAGATATAAAATCCCTCCAAGGACGGCATAAAATTAAAGGTTTTAGGAATGGCTCTTGGAAAAGGCTGGTCTCTGTGTGCCGGAAATCAAAACATATTGAGCACTGTAATACGTGTCCAGAACACGGTGTCTAGAGCTTTTCAGATGGCTTATTTTATCTTCTCAACAGCTCAGTGCATGGCAATTATTATTCTACTTTGTGGTCCAGGAAACTAAGGCTCAAAGGCATTCTTACTAAGCTAGTAAATGGGATTGCAAACCAGGCCCCAGTGCCAAGTCCGTGCTGAAGGAAGGAGAAGAGAAATAGAAAAGTGGCATGGAAGAGATGATTACCTCCACAGGGCCACACACTCAGGAATCAGTGGGATAGGAGAAGCTAAGCCAACTGACTTCTCAGTTCAAAAACAAATGGTGAGCCAGGCATGGCTGCACGTGCTGCAATCCCAGTGCTTGGGAGGCTGAGACAAGATCAGCCTCAACAACTTAGCTAGACCTTGTTTCAACATAAAAAATAAAAAGGAATCCCAGCATTCAGGAGGCTGAGACCGGAGGATCCGGGTTCACGGCCAGCCTCAGCTACCTAGTGAGGCACTCTGCAACTTAGTGAGACTCGGTTTCAAAATAAAGAATAAAAAAATAGGACTGGGGGTGTAGCTCGGAGGTAGAATGCCCCTGAGTTCAATCCCCAGTACCGCAAAAAAAATATAAATAAATAAAAAGGGCTGGAGGTGCAGCCCAGAGGTAGAAAACCCCTGGGTTATAAAATAAAAATACCATAGGGCTGGGGGTATAGCTCAAAAGTAGAGTGACCCTGGGTTCAATTTCTAGTACCACAAACAGAATAAAACAAAACAAAACTAATGGGGACACCAGCATGCTCGGTTCCCACAGACTACCCAAGTCAGCCCACACTGGAGTCAGTCAGGAGGTGAAGAAATGCAGATGCACAGTAGCTCTTGGAAGCAAGCAGTTTGAGGGTGGAAGAATGACAAGGGCATCTGAGGGAGGGGTTGGTGGCCTCATATCTGTCAGGGGGTTTTTATGTCTTAGATTGTCTTGTCTCTAGATTTCTGTTACTGAAAAAAATTGCTGTATTCCCTTTCATGTGATCCGCTTGTTTAACTTGTTTACTTGGAGGATTTTTTTTTTCTTTTCCCTTCTACACATTGTGTTCAGATGTTTCCAGGCTGTAGACACCCTATGATTCCTCTCTTTTGTTGCTAATTGTGCATGAGACCCTGGGAACTGCTTCTGCTTTCTTCTCTCAGGTCTTTCCATGCTGGGAGTGGTTTTCTTCCATCATTTGAATCTTTTGTTCAAGGCAGCTTCCTCCAGAACTCTAACTCACATATTATGTGTCTTCTCCAGATGACAGCTTGTCCATGGGTTCTCTAACAGCACAAGGGTGTGGTGCTAAGAACATGGGCTCTGGAACCAGGCTGCCTGGGTTCAAATCCTGGCTCTGCCCACTACTAGCTGAGTGATCTTGGGCAAGTCATTAGCCTCTAAGTGCCGCAGTTTCCCGTCTGTAAGCTGGAGGCAATAATAGTCTCTACTACTGACTATGGTGAAATTAAATGAGCGTGGTGTATAAAGTGCTTAGGATGACTGGTGTGTGTCTTCTGCTGTCCACTACTTCCATTGTTACTGTTCTCTCCACTATTTAAGGAGAAATAGTAGGAAAGATTACCTCTTTCTGATTATAATTTAGATTGTACAAATAAGTGATAGATTTACAGGCTGTTGGAATTTTACCTGATGAACTGGAAGTAGGCAAATCCTGGAATCAGGTCATATTCCCTCAAGTTTTTAAGGAATTTAGCAATGAACAAATTTAACCTTGGTCCAGATGTGGCATCTGGAGTTGCAGATGTCCACTGTGTGACCTCACCATGGCAGTGTTCAATTGATATTCCTTATAAACAGGGCTATAAGATTTCTATCTTACAAAGGAGCTCTTCTGATTTTTTTTTTCTCTCATAGCTGCCCAATCATCTCACCTGCAAACAACACTTTTAACTTTACACACAATATATGTTCCTATCTTATTTCAAAATATTCAAAGCAGCTATGCCAGCTGATACCCCTTTTTGGCTTAGACTAGGTAAATTATATAATTTTGTCCTACCTACATGCCCATTATTCTCTCGTTACTTGTGTTTTTGTTAGGAATGAATGTTATCCAATGATTTTCTTGTATCCATTGAAGGGCTCATTATATTTTTCTTTCTTGATTTTGTGTTATATTTATCTTTCTTTTTTTTTTTTTTTT
>PVLC010031743.1:0-18613 GCA_004027655.1 Graphiurus murinus | reverse complement strand
CAGGACCATCACAGCTCACCTCTCCCTCCAGAGCCTGAGCAGCAATCAACTGCACTGCAGAGCTTGAATCAAAACTGCCACAAAAGCAGCCTCTTGACAGAAGGAAAGAAAAGCAAAGCAGCAAAAAAAGTGAATAAACTAACAAAAGCAGCTGAACAGAACCCAGGGAGAACAAAGGAGATGGCACACATGGCAGTGGCCTGCTCCGTGAACCAGTTGCCAGCCTCCGTATTGCCAGTCTCAAAGAGCAGGGTCTATTAGCACCAAGACTTCCAATGACCTCCTGTGCACCCAACAACCAGAAGTAGAATAATTGACTATGGGATTCCATACCCTAATCAGGTGGCATACCCTGTAAGGGCAGCCCATGTCATGTGGCATTCGGCACTCACAGGCTCTGATTTTTTTTGACCCCTCTGCCCTAAGGAAGCTGGTGGGTGGGTCAAGGAAAGGCCTACCTCCCTCCCCCACAGCAACCAGTGACGAGATTTGCTCCCATTGGCTCCCACCCCAGCTTCCCCTCCTTATCTGACCTTCCCATATATATTATTGTGTGTTCGAATAAAGCTGAGATCCTGCAGTGCCTGGCGGCTGACTAGACTCCTGACTCGGTGCATTTTTGGGGGGGGTTATCTCGACTTCCCAGGGTGGTGGGCCTGACCGCCAACACTCTCCTTCTCGCTGGACCCTGGCAGGTGAAGTGGCTGGCCCACTTTGTTTACCTGTGTTGCATGGGACGCAACATCTGGTGCCACATGTGAGGCCCAGGATTCCGCTGACCAGCTAATCGGACTTCGGGTGAGTGTACCCCCATAAGATATGGGGCAGTCTTCCTCTAAAATTAACCCTTCTCTTCACTCTTTCAGAGTTCTGCTAAAAAGTCGGGGACTCAAATTGTCAGAATCCCAGGCCACTAAGGCCTGGGGGGTCCTAGTGAAGGTCGTCCCATGGCTCCCTGAGAGTAACCTCTTTGACCGGAGCACCTGGGATCGGGTGGAACAGTTGGTCCACAAAAACCAAACCACAGGGAGGTTCCACTTCCAGGAGTGGGAGTGTACCCCACTCTCGCAGTGCTCAAAAGCTATTTTCCTCCTCATTCAAATTCCCTGGCTCATGAGAGGCATAGTCCAATGCTGCCTTCCATCATTCACCTCCCTCCAGAAGTACAGTCAGGTACCCCTGTCCCCCCTGATCCCCCCTCAACATTGTCGGGGCATGGTTCTTTGGAGTCGCCTAATGAGCTTCCTGAGGAAAACCCCCCTGACCCATTTGGGAGTGCTCCTCATCCTCAATCTTGCCTCTACCCCTCTTCACCCCAGCAGCCTGAGGCCCTGGGACATAGTTCTACTCCTAAAGGGCCCTCCAACCCCCTTTGGGAGGCTTCTGCCTCCCTACCCTACCTGGAGCCACCCACTCCGTCAGGCTTACCAAATTTAGGCACAAAGACCTCCATTGGTTCTGATGTTCCTAGGGGTGACAGGGTGGAATCTCTCTCTCCCCTTCCCCCTCCCCGAGGTGGGGAGGGCCTCCAGGCGGAACCAGCAGTGGCCCCTGTTTGTCACCTTTACCCAGTTAACATTAACCCTGGGGGTAATAGGCCTACGCCCTGGTACCCCTCTAAGCCCAGTGATTTAAAGGAGCTTGAAAAGGCCATCCTAGAAGATGGCCCCAATTCTCCATGGGCTGAGACAATCCTCCTGGGACTCACTTGCCAAAATTGCACAACACAGGAGACAAAGGGGAGGCGCACAGTGCTGCTGCTGCAGCCGCTGCAGGCTTGCTAACTCTCTGAGGGCGCTGTCCCCGCATCTACTCACAGGCGCCGAGAGGGGCTCTAGGCCACCGCCACAGCTGCCGCCTCTCTCATCTCCCTTGCCTAAACTGGGCCTAGCCCCCAGCGGCTCAACTCTCAAACTTCCACCCTCACCCCCAATCCTAAAGGTCACTGCCCCTCACGGGGGTCCCTAAAATACAGTGGACACCAAGACCCTCGTATGGGTGGAGCAGTGGCCACTCCCAACTGTTAAGCTCCAGCAGTTGCATGTTATCATTAAACAGGTCCAGGCTGGACACCTAAAATGCTCTAACAGCCCATGGAATTCTCCAGTGTTTGTAATAAAAAAAATCTAGTGGAAAATGGAGAATGCTACAAGATTTGAGAAAAATCAATAAATGAATGATTCCCTTTGGTACTCCCCAGAGAGGGATGCCTTAGCTGCCTGCCATTCCTTGTGACCACTATCTAGTAATTATAGATGTTAAGGATTGTTTTTTCTCAATTCCCCTGCACTCTGGGGACACTGAAAAGTTTGCTTTCTCTATCCCATCATTAAATTTCTGAGGGCCTGACCAGCGATTTGAGTGGAGGGTCCTACCCCAAGGTATGGCCAACAGTCCCTCGATCTGCCAGGACTATATGTCCAATTTTCTCCCCTTTATTTAGATGCCCCAATGTGCTCCTTTACGTCTACATGGATAACATTGTCCTGGGAGCCTCATGCCCCTCCAGACTCAATGAGGTTTACTTGGAGTGCTCTGAATTGCTTAAAAGTGCCTGTTTCCAAGTGGCCCCAGAAAATATTCAAAGGGTGGCCCCATTCAAAATACTAGGCACAACCCTAGACTTAGATGTGGTTTCCCCCGCTAAGCCTCAGCTAAAAATCCAGGACAAATATACACTCCCACAGTTACAACAGTTGCTTGGGGAGATCAATTGGATGCAACCGTGGATTCCCATCTCCACAGCTGAGTTGCTACCACTCTTTGACTTACTCAAAGGGCTTGACCTCTCTTCTGAGGTGACCCTCTCTGCCAAACACCAGGCTGCTCTAAATAATATACAGAGAGCCATAAATAATTCAACCCTTAAGCGTTTTCACCCCACCCTTCCCATCTTCCTTGCTGTGCTTGGTAGAAGTCCAGTCTATCCTGCTCTCCTCTCACAGGAGGGGGAGCCCTTACACTGGATACACCTTTCCATTGGGGGAGCTCCTAGAGTATACTCTGCCCCAGATCAAATAGCTGACTGCATCATTAAAGGACAGGACTTGTCCGTCCAGCTCTTTGGATGTGATCCCCTGGTCATCATCATTCCCTTTCTATTGACAGATTTCACCTGGCTTGAGAGGAACCACAACAGGTTAGCTCTTGCCGTAGAAGGGTTCCTGGGAGAATTGAGCTGCCACCACGGGCCCTACAAGTGGGCGTCCTCTTTCTCTCACTTAGCCTGGGAACCCCCCTCCCCTGACTATTTGCTAATGTGCCCAACCCCAATGGTCCCACTGTGTTTACTGATGGCAGCAGAGCAGGAGCAGCCATAGTTTTATGTGCCCCAGGCCGGTGCCTTGCCCCACCTGCCAGGACCATCCTTCATCAGATCCAAGGTTCTGCCCAGTTCAAAGAACTCTATGCCATAATTATGGCACTGGCTGAGATTCCAGTCTCTTTCAACCTGTTCTCGGATAGTCTTTATGTTGTTCATCTCCTGCCCACCTTAGCCGATGCCTACATAAGTTGGATAATAATCCCATAACCCCTCTTATGATCCAGGCCCAAAACCTGCTTAAACAGAGAATAGCCCCCTTGTTCCTCCAACATCTGCGAGGCCACCAATCCTTCCCGAGCTTCCTAACAGAGGGCAATTCCCTTGCTGATAGGTTGGCCACTACGGGCACCATCACCTGCTACTCCCTGGCTGAGGCTACAAACCTCCATGGTCTCACCCATGCAAATTGGAGAGGGCTTCATCACAAATTTCTACAGGTACCGGTTAACGATCTCAAAAAGATTATCCGGACCTGTAAAACCTGCCAGCCATTCCTACTGACTCCTCCACTTAAACAGCAGGGAGTCAACCCCCGAGGCCTATGCCCCAACAACCTCTGGCAGACTGATGTTACCCATGTCACATCCTTTGGGAGACTCATGCCTGCTGGGCAACTGCTCATGCAGGGGGAAAGTCTAAACATGCCATCAATCATTTGCTTCAATGCTTTGCAGTTCTAGGCCTGCCTGGCCAGCTAAAAACAGATAATGGTCCTTGCTTTATTGGGCAGTCTTTTCAAGAGTTCCTCAAAAGATGGAACATAACCCATACTACAGGCTTTCCCCATAACCCCCAAGGATAGGCAATTGTGGAACGAACCAACCACACCCTAAAAACCCAGTTTACAAAACAAAATGGGGGAGCTTCCCCCATGACCAGCACAGGAAAGTGCTTCTGACACTCAACATTTTAAATTTTTCAAAGGACTCACAGTCATCACCGCTCCAACGCCACTGGACCAGGATCATGCCATACAAGGCACTTGAAGCCAGGTGGAAGGACCCATTGACAGGTCTCTGGAAGAGACCTGATCCCCTCATTAGTGTGGGATGAGGATTTCTCTGTGTTTTCCCCATCAGGGAACCCAACCCATCTGGATTCCAGCCAGAGATCTTAAACACTGTCCTACCCCAGCCGGGGAATGCCTATCTATACCTACCCCAGAGGGTTCCATGCCCCCCGAGGAAGTCTCTCTTGTAAGTTCTCTTATAGGAGACCTGCTCCAATGGCCCAATTCATCCTGATGACGCTGCTACAGGAAAACTTCAGAAAACCATGGGTGGAAACAGGATTCGGCGATCCTAGGCAGGCCCAAGCCCTCCTCCAAAAGAAGACATTGGAGATCCATGCACCAACTGCTTCACTAGTCAGGAAGGACCGGCAAGCATTGTTACAGGTCAAACAGTGCAATAATGGTCTACAGGCTACAGGCAGCCACCCTAATGCAGGGCAGAGAGAATGGCTGCCCAGGAGCAGTGCTCATTCACATCTGCTGGTCAGCCCCTAAAATAACTCCGTTCACACCTGGAAAGCCCCCTCCCCAATGCCCCTGTAATCAGTTTTATAGCCCAATATTGACAACTTGTGGCCAAGCCTGATGACCTATATGGGCATCCTGAGCCTTACGATGATGTTGCCCAGCCTATGCCCCACACCCCATAAGGCCCCAGGAAATCCAATGATGGGTAAGACCCCTTGAAAGATAGGGGTGACGCAGACAGGCCCTGTGGAGAGCTCAGAGACACAAGCTTGTAGTGGGAGAGGCATCAGCAGAACTCCCTGCTTGCACTGACAGAGCAAATAAGAATAGCAGAGACACATTCAAAAATTTAATAGAGTGAGCAGACATTTAAAAGCTGAAAATATCCACACAGATCCAAAAGGGCTGCAGAGGCCAACTCAGCTCTGTACTCACAAACTAGCAGGGTTTTTGTTTTTGTTTCTTGTTGTTGCTTTTGTGTGTGTATGTGTGTGTGTGTGTGTGTGTGTGTGTGTGTGTGTGTGTGTGTGGTATGTTTTAGTTGTTTTATCTGTATTTTCATTTTATATTACCTTGATTTATTTATGATTGTTTGGATGATTGGTTGCCTTGTTGTTATTTCTTTCTTAGATTGTGGACTCTCCTCCTTATCCCTTTTACAATCTTCCCTCTCTGTTACATCTATATTATTCTCCTCAACACTTTTTCTCTTCTCTTTTATTCTTGCTTTTTTCCCTGTCTCATATGAAGACCATCTCATACTACACACCTAATACTCTACATCGACTACCAGAATCCCCCGACATATCCACTATCTCTAATCTTTACAAAATATCACCTCAACACACTCAACCTCTTATTCCACTGGACCATACCCTCTACTTTACCCTATTCTTGCATTCATCACTGTGACTTCTCATCTCACCCAACCCTTACCACTGAACACAACCTGTCCCTGTATATACCAGTAGATACCTCTAATCCCCCACTGCAGAGATTGGATGAGAAAGCTTGCAAGAGCACCAAATATAAATTTAAGAACAGGGAAGCCGGGTGTCATGGCACCCACTTGTAATCCCAGCATTTGGGAGGCTGAGACCGGAGGATCCGGGTTCGCGGCCAGCCTCAGCTACCTAGTGAGGCACTCCGCAACTTAGTGAGACCCTGTTTCAAAATAAAGAATAAAAAATAGGGCTGGGGTTGTAGCTCGGAGGTAGAATGCCCCTGAGTTCAATCCCTAGTACCTAAAAAAAAAAAAAAAACAAGGAACCATGAGAAGGAAAAATAGCAAAGAAACAATGAGCCAGCAAAACTCCTCAATAAAACATCTCACCAACCCAGAATGGCAGAGATTACCAGAAGAACAATTCAGATCTTTAGTACTAGAATCAATACAAGATTTTTGGAAAGAATTCAGGGAGAGTTGGAAAGAAATAAAGGAACAAATAAAGAATTTGACACCTGAACAGGGACCAAAGAGAAACATTTAAGGAAGTGAAAGATGCAATAACTGAAGTGAAGGCATCAATACAAATTATAAACAGTAGACTAGACCACATGGAAAACAGAATACCACTCTTAGAAGATGACAATTCCAAAAATGAATCCATAGTACATAATTTATATAAAAAAAAATTCAACAGTATGAATTGGACATTGATGAGATCTGGGCCAATTTTAAAAGAGCTAACCTAAGAATAATAGGAATAGAAGAGAGATTATAAGTTGAAACTTATAGAATAAACAATCTTTTCAAAGAAGTGCTATCAGAGAATTTTCCAAACATAGAAAGAGGAGTTGACACACAGGTACAGGAAACATATAGAACTCCTTCGAGACAAGACCAAAGAAGAGGGTCACCACACCACATAATAATCAAACTGACTAATGTAGAGGCTAAGGAGAGAATTCTAAAGGCAATAAAAGTAAAAGACCAAGTGACATTTAGAGGCAAACCAATTAGAATCACTCCAGACCTCCCAAATCAAGTCATGAAAGCCAGGAGGGACTGGAGTAACATATTCCAAACTCTGAAAGAAAATAACTTGAAGCCAAGATTCTCCTACCCAGTAAAACTCTCTCAAAAATGACAAGGTTTATACAAACCTTCCATGACAAACAGAAACAAAGAATTTATGTCTTCCAAACCAGTACTAGAGAAAATACTCAAAGAGATTACAAAGAAGAACTAACAAGTAAATGTCAGAACCAGAGAAACAATAATTTCCAGGAAGCAAACAACTAAGCAAAGAAGAATAAACACCACCAAAAACAAAAGTCAAAACTCAAAATATTAGGAATTAAAAATCATCTCTCAGTAATCACACTGAATATAAATGGTCTCAGCTCCCCAATAAAAAGGCACAAGGTGGCAAAATGGATTAAAACCCAGAATCTATCTATATGTTGCCTGCAAGAAACACACCTTACAAGCAAAGATTCCTACAAACTAAAGGTGAAGGGCTGGAATAAGGTAATCCATGCCAATGGAACTCAAAGACAAGCAGGGGTAGCAACCATGATATCAAATAAACTAGACTTCAAACTAAGCGTATCAGAAGAGACAAAGCAGGTCATTTTTTACTAGTAGAAGTAACAATCCAGCAAGAGGAAATAACAATTATCAACATCTATACCCCAAACATAGGTGCAGCCACTTTCATAAAACAAACTCTGATGATATAAAGACACACATAGATCACAATACACTAATACTAGGAGACTTCAACTCCTCTCATATTACTAGACCGATCTTCCAAACAAAAGGTCAGTAAAGAAACCTCAGTCCTAAAGAATACCATAAACCAAATGGACCTCCTGGGCGACAAAGTGATCACTGGCAAATTAAAAAATGTAACATAATTTCCTTCATCTTTTCAGACCACAATGGAGTGAAACTAGAAGTCAATTCTAAGAAGACCCAGAATAGCCATGTAAACACATGGAGACTGAACACCACATTGCTGAATGAGGATTAGGTCTTAGAAGAAGTAAGGGGGGAAATTAAAAAATTCCTAGAAACTAATTAACATAGAGACACAACATATCAAAACCTCTGGGACACTTTGAAGTCAGTACTAAGAGGAAAATGCATAGCATTGAATGCCCACATAAAAAGAACAGAAGAACACCAAATAAATAACCTAATGACACAGCTCAAAGCACGTGAAAAACAAGAACAGTCTAATCCCAAAGCTAGTAGAAGACAGGAAATTATGAAAATCAGAGCAGAAATTAATGAAGTAGAGAATAAAAAATACAGAAAATCAACAAAACCAAAAGCTGGTTTCTTGAAAAAATAAATCAGATAGATAAACCATTGGCCAACCTAACCAAAAGAAAGAGAGAATCAACCCAAATTACAAATATAAGAGATGAAAAAGGTGATACTACCACCAACAGTGTGGAAATACAGAGGATAATCAGAAACTATTTTGAAAAACTATACTCCAACAAAATGGAAAATCTAGAAGAAGTTGACAGTTTCTAGACACATATAACCTTCCTAAATTGAGTCAAGAAGATATAGAAAACAAACTGACCAATAACAATCAAAGAGATAGGAACAACAATAGAGTTTACCATCAAACAAAAGCCCAGGGGCAGATGGTTTTCCAAGTGAATTTTATAAAACATTTATAGAGGAGCTAGTCCCAATATTCCTCAAACTATTTCATGAAATAGAAAGAAATGGGACTCTCCCAAACATATTCTATGAAGCCAACATCAAATTAACACCAAAGTCAAATAAAGACAGCTCAAGAAAAGAAAACTATAGGCCTAATATCATTGATGAACTTAGATGCAAAACTGCTAAACAAAATACTAGCAATGCGCATTCAAAACCTCATCAAGAAAATTATACACCATGACCAAGTCAGGTTCATCACAGGGATACAAGACTGGTTCAACATAAGAAAAACAATCCATGTAATTCACCCCATAAACAGAATCAAAGACAAAAATCACATGATCATCTCAATTGTTGCTGCAAAAGCATTTGACAAGATCCAACACCCATTCATGCTAAAAGCACTACAGAGAATCGGAATAGAAGGAACATACCTCAACAACATACAGACAATATACAATAGGCCCACAGCCAACATCATATCAAAAGGAGAAAAAAAGCAAGAGTTCCTATTAAAAACAGGATCAAGACAAGGATGTCCATTTTCACCTCTTCTGTTCAATATAGTACTTGAGACTCTAGCCAGAGCAATAAGGCAAGAAAAGGAAATCAAACGGGTAAAAATAGGGAAAGATGAACTAAAACTATCCCTTTTTGCAGATGACATGAGACTATACTTAGAAGACCCAACAAACTCAACCAAAAAACTTATAGAACTGATCAACAAATTCAGCAAAGTGTCTAGATACAAAATCAATCTTAAAAAATCAGAATATTTCCTGTATGCCAACCATAAATCTACCGAAAAAGAAATCCAGAAAACTATTCCACTCACAGCACCCCAAAAAATAAAATACTTAGGGATAAACCTAACCAAGGAGATTAAAGACCTCTATAAGGAAAATTACAGAAAGCTGAAGAAGGAAATCGATGAAGACCTTAGTAGATGGAAGGATCTACCATGCTCTTGGATAGGCAGAATAAATATCATCAAAATGATCATCCTCCCAAAACTGATCTACAAATTCAATGCAATACCCATGAAATTGCCAAGGACGCTCCTCACAGACATCAAAAAATCAGTTCTTAAATTCATCTGGAAAAACCAAAAGCCCAGGATAACCAAAGTAGTTCTTAGCAATAAGAACCATGCAGGAGGTATCACAATACCTGACTTCAAACTCTACTACAAAGCCACAGTAATAAAAGCAGCATAGTATTGGCACAAAAACAGATACATAGACCAGTGGAGCAGAATAGAAGATTCCAAAACAGATCCACGTACTTACAATCAATTCATTTTTGACAAAGGAGCCACAAACATACACTGGAAAAAAGCTAGCCTCTTTAACAAATGGTGTTGAAAAACTGGTTAACCATATTCAGGAAAATGGAAATAACCCCACTTTCTCACCCTGCACAAGAGTCAACTCAAGGTGGATCAAAGACCTGGAAGTCAGGCCACAGGCCTTACAGCTACTTGAAGAGGGCATAGGCCCAATAATACAACACATAGGCACAGGTAAAAACTTTCTCAACAAGACCCCAAAAGCACAAGCAACTCAAAGAAGATTAATACATGGGATTGCATTAAACTGAAGAGCTTCTGTGCAGCAAAGGAAACTATCAAGAACCTCCACAGAGAGCCCACAGAGTGGAAGAAAATTTTTGCAAACTACTCTTCTGATAGAGCTCTAATATCTAGAATATACAGAGAGCTTAAGAAAATAACAGCTAAGAAAACAATTAACCCAATCAAAAAATGGGAAAAGGATCTAAATAGACACCTCACAAAAGAAGAAATACAAATGGCCAATAAATGTATGAGGAAATGTTCTACATCATTAGCAATCAGAGTGGCAAATCAAAAGTACCTTGAGATTTCACCTAACTCCAATCAGAATGGCAATCATAAAAAACACAAACAACAAATGCTGGAGAGGATGTGGAGAAGTGGGAACCCTAATACATTGTTGGTGGGATTCCAAATTAGTGCAACCACTTTGGGAAACAGTATGGAGGATCCTCAGATGAAAGGGTTGAACCTATCAAATGATCCAGCAATACTCCACTTCTGGGTTTCTACCCAAAGGAATGGAAACCAAACTATCAGATGGATGCATGTGTATCTATGTTTATAGCTTCACAATTCACAATTGCCAAACTATGGAAGCAGCCAAGATGTCCATCGACAGATGAATGGGTTACACAGCTATGGGATATGTACACAATGGAATTTTACTCAGCCATAAAGAAGAGCAAAATCATGTTATTTGCAGGGAAATGGATGCAACTAGAAAAAATTATGTTAAGTGAGATTAGTCAGTCACAATGAGTAAAAAAGCATATGTTCTCCCTAATATGCAGATGCCCAGGAGAAGATGGGGCATGAGGGGGACTCCAGATGAAAAATGAGAAACCCTAGATAAGCAAAGAAGTTGACTTAACTGAAGGGGATGGATGGGGTGGGGGGAAACACCCTAATGCACATGATGTACTTTCACAAATATATCAAAGTCAATCACTAAACTGATCTTGAGAAGGAGGGAGGGTGAGGGAGTGGGGTGGGAATAGGGGAAGGGGTTAAATGAGAAATGTGTGCATATATGCCTTTATCAGCTTGTACCTAACAGGGAGGTATGATTACAATGCACCAATTAATAAAAAAATAAAAAATTAAAATAAAAAAAATAGTGTTGCTCATATTTTAGTTGGTGTTTTCTATTACTTGCATCCTCTTATTATATAATAAATTATCCCAAATCTAATAGCTAATGAAATATTTATTAATTTTATTTATTATCTCACTGTTTATGTAGACCTGAAATTCACCACCAGGGTAGCCTCTGAAACAGATATTTCAAGAGGTTGAGGTTGAGGTGTCCATCGGAGCTGTGTCATGACAAGGCTCAACTGGAGAATTAATTTCCATTCAGAGTCACTGATCCATCAGTACTGCTCACATTCAGATTATAAAGGGAATGAAAACCACCAAACAGCCATAATTGAAGACCATATTAGATTCTGCCTT
Organism: Graphiurus murinus; assembly: GCA_004027655.1. Taxonomy (NCBI): domain Eukaryota; kingdom Metazoa; phylum Chordata; class Mammalia; order Rodentia; family Gliridae; genus Graphiurus; species Graphiurus murinus. The sequence goes on along the minus strand of PVLC010031743.1, from coordinate 7,146 downwards.
AAAGAGAACATTTGAGCTATTCTTTCCTTTGTATTTGCAATCTGCCAAGTTATGATATGGTAACAGTAGTTCATTGAAATGAATGTCCCTGTTTTCCATCTTTTTATGCAGTACAGAACTTTTTGCATTCAGATTATATTTTTTCTGAAATATCTGATATTTCTCTGCCTTAATAATTTAGTAAATTATTCATTGACTTTTTCTTAATGTATATAATTGCTTGCCTAACCAAATTGTGTCCTGCTATTTTAATTAATATTCTCCTCACTACATAATACAACCTGCCTCATTAAGATTTCGAAGGCTGAGACTGGATCATCCAGGTTTGCAGCCAGCCTCAGCTGCCTAGTGAGGCACTCCACAACTTAGTGAGAACTGGTTTCAAAATAAAGAATAAAAATAGGGCTGGGGGTATAGTGCAAAGGTAGAATGTCCCTGAGTTCAATCCCCAGTACCGCAAAAAAAGAAAAAAAAATTAAATATATTTACATGTATTAGTACATATAATTTTTATATTAATCTATTTCTCCCACAGTGATGCCACCACCTCTATGGTAAATAATTTAGCATGAGTCCATCTCTCTGTATTCTCCAACTGCTAGAATTTATTATTCTTATGTTGATTTTTAAATTATTTTTATGCATTTCTAAGTTCATTATGTTATTTTTGAATTATTCAATATTTCAGCAATTTTATTGAGATTTCTAATTGTTAAATAACTATATTTGCAGTTTCAAGAGTTTTTTTGGAAGCAAAACATTTGATATACTCCTAACATATTGCAGTTATGAGAAAATCATTATAGCCTTTATTAATAAAATGTCATGAATGAAAAAATTCTGAAATAACTTTTTACCTGATATGTTAGTGTTTTTTCTTTTTCTGTCTTACATCATATAGTATTCCAGAGAGGTCATAATAGAGCATATTTCATTTATGTGGATATGTATATTTGGTTGAATATAGAGCTCTTTCTTGATGTTTATCACTTAATAATTCTCATGTTTGTCATAGGGTGAGAAACTATTAATTCACTATTCTTGATTCTCAGTGAAGTCATTCAAATTGTTGACCTAGGTTACTTTTTCTATTCTCAAAAATTACCTATACTTAAATCATATAAGTATTGATTCTTTGTCTTCAAAAGTTTTTAGAACTCTTAAATGTGCTGGTCTCTGTCACCCATAATAATCAACTTCTTTCTCATAATTTTAATCTATTTCTTCTTGTTAATTGTAGTATATTTTTCAAATTTGTCTTTTACAATAATTAAACAGATGTACTTGATTTGCTGTCTCCATTGGCAATTATTACTATTCATTTGTGGGTTTATATTTTTTGTAATCTATCTCTCAATAAAGTCACATTCTATATAAAGTTTTTATTTTATAAAAATATTCTGCTCTTATTAGGCAATATATTTTAAGGATTTAAATATTTATTTAAATTATACAAATATGTATTATATTATTTTTACAGATATAGTCTTTCCTTGAGTTTTCAGATGGTATTATCTTTTCTTTATTCCAAACCATTTTTATATCACATATTTAATTTTATTGCTAATCCTTCCTAAATGAAAAGATATACCCAGGAATTACCATTGCCAACTGAGATGGCATGGAGGAATACCCCAGTTGTGTTTCTTGTCCATAGAGATTCTGGTTGAATCCCCTTAAATATCTGTATTTGGAAAGTTGATCAAAATGTATTACTTTTGGTGTAACCTCAGTATTTTGTAACAATTTTTCTGTTTGGACTCCTCCATGCTTTAATCTCAGACTAGTTTTGTGATAATTTAAAAAAATGATAAAAATTCATTTCTTAGAAAATTAGTTTCTGCCATCAAAGTCTGTTTTAATTAATAATCCTTTCTTGTGAAATCTATATATTCTTAAAATGTCTCAGTGACTGAGACATTGGTCCCATTGTATACATCCTTCTGTGTCTCCAAGGAACTGGACTGCTACATGGTGAATCTCTCCCTGGGTCCTCCTGAGTGCTCTCAAATCTTTTTAATCTTCATTCTATTAATGGGTGTCAGCCAGTCTTTGCTTCCAATGTTGTTTTATTTTTTCTGTCTTGATAACTATTTACTATGGAAATACTATATCTGAGATCTAATAAGGCACTCTTTTTAACTGAAATTCTAGGTTCAAATCAAAATATATCTGATGGATAATATATAATTCTCTGTTTTTTGGATGTATTGCATTTTGCAGCACTATTGATTTTCTTCAAGAACAGTGAAGTCTATTTCAGTGAGATTCTGCATCTGTTTCATAGATTATTGTCCAACTTGTAACCTAAAAGGTGACATTGTTTCTTCTTAGCATAACACTTTTGTCAACTTTTATCTCACCAGGAATAGTTAAATTAATGTAAATAAATAGAAAAATGTTTTTTCTATTATTGACACATTATCATTTTAGTTTTTCAACACCCCCCCACCCCAGATTTTGACAGTTAATTAGCACGTTATTTAACTTGTGAAGAAGAAAACATTCATTACAATAGCAGGTGGTTGGGTCTTAAGTCATTAGAAATATATGCCACTTCTTTTGAGGACAAAAGTAACAGATTAAAAAATGTAAGCAATGTCAGTTTAGGATTCTGTTTCTGGAGTATGTTTTTAAAATGTTTTTAATCAAAGTGTATGCATAAAATATAAAAAGATTGTCTAAATTTAGTGTTCAAATACTCCCCATTTGAACACTAAGTTCAAATACTCCCCATTTGAACACTAAACATTGAACATTCTAATCATTATTATGGGTATTATTTCACATTTTCCATGCTCACATTGGTAAAAAAAAATAACACCAACAAAGAAGATGTTATGATTTTAAAAACATATGAGCATGTTTTAAATCGTAATGACTCCTGACATTTTCAGTTTCCTATAAATGTGGGTTAAAATAAAGTAAATTATAAAGAAGTTATAACACAACTAATATCAAGGTTAAATTTTAGTTTCTTGGTAATATAAACTTATTGACACAATGTGAAGCTCTCCCAACTTAAAATATACCTATGCCTGCAAGGTTCCTGCCAGAAACTTTCTACAGTTGAGGAAACTGCCCTGATTTGCATTGACATTCAATAGCTTCCCCAAGGCAAATACCTGCAGACAATCATCTGTTGATGCCTGTCTATAGGCGTAGGAAGACTTTAGAACAATAGCTCTGTACAAGTGATTAATTCCTTGACTGTTATAGGAAGGACATTAGAGAATACAGAAGAATATTAGCTCCCATTTATATAGTTATTTTTATTCCCAAGACTTTTTCAAACTTATCATTAATTTTTAATATAATTTAGAAGACAAATTAGTCAATATATTGCTAAACTCTAGGATGAAAACCATAGTAATCAGTATATATGACTTGCTCAGTTTTAGTAAACCAGACTCTATTAAACACTCAGCATGCTCTGAGTATTGTGCTTAATTCAATATAACTACACAATACAAATCTTTGCATGGAAAGTTTAAGAGAAATGACTGTGGAGACAGAATTGCGACATACTTTTGTCTCTGATTTTGGACTGTATTCCCTTTGTCAAATTACATAACATCATTACAAATTATATTTTATGTATAAAATGCAGACTTGTTGTCTAATTTCTTGAGTGCTTGTGATGATTAAGTTTTATAATCTATTTTAAGGTCCCAGCCTAGTTGCTTAGTAATCATTCTAGAGAAAGCAGTAGGTGAATTCAAGCCTATTACTACTATTGTATTATCTAAAATGTTTCAATATCACCTGTGAGGACTATCTTATCATCAACTGTGAATTTTTCTGTCAAAAGATTTCCAGGAATAGAGAAAAATCTCATACTAGTTTAATTAGCCTTCATAACTAATGAAACCATAATTATTAGATGCATAAGTGAAATTTATTCTTTTGAATATAAGGTAAATCAAATGATATTGATGAAGCTAGGTGTTGTGCATGCTTGCAATCCCAGGACTTGGGAGGCTGAGGCAGGAGAATGAGGGTTTCCAGCCAGCCTCAGCTACTTAGTGAGATCCTCTGCAACTTAGTGAAACCCTGTTTCCAAATAAAGAATGAAAACTAGGACTAGAGGTGTAGCTTGTAGGTAGAAAATCTCTGGGTTCAATCTCCAGCATGCCCCCCTCCCTGAAAAAAAAAAGAAGAAACAAATGATCTTGATGAGATTTTCAAAAAGTAGTATTTAATATCATTTCATTCTCAGGTTAAAACTAAGTGAAAATAAGAGAGATCAATAAGTAGGGGTCAAGATACCAGCTTTATAACTGATGAGATTTGGAAATGTAGCTTTAGACTTGTAGCTCAAGTTCCATAATAATGGTTTGTTACTGAAAACTCTATAGAAAACATTGTCTCCCATATTCTACTCTATCTACTAAATCAAGAAATGTACATGAATACAAAGCTTTATATCTTCAAGGCCATATTTTCAAATGTTCATGTTGTTGTCAAGAGAGATAATGGAAAAAAAAAAAAAGGACCTCACAGAGGCTGGTGAATAGTGGGTATCTCCCAGCAGATTCAGGGATTAATCAAAGTACTGATATAGGGTATCTCCTCTTATTAGATTCTTATTCAGTGGATTTCAATGAATTAAGTCCAAGGACTAATGAAGGGTATAGAAATATGAAAGGTTATTTTAAGTCAAAGAAAGAAGACAAAACTAGCTTCCCTCACAGGGGGAGAGAAATCCCCCAAAGAGAGAAGCCATTGGACTTCTCAAAAGATAAGCTCGTATACCTTATTGAGGTTTCCCCTCTGCTCTTTTATGATTGGTCAGAATTGGATTTGGGGTACAGAATGTCTTTTGCCCAGTTTCAGTCCTTAATTTGAATCTCTATTTCAAAAGTCAGTCAGCCCTTCTAACCCCTGGTGCCACCTGACTCCTCACTCACCCTTTTTCCTTTGATCACTCTTGGGGCTAAAGTTTTGTATTAACCTGCACTGTTATCAATTGTCCTTCCCTGTTTCTGTTTTTTTATACACACAGCCTCTTTCAAGCTTTTCTATTCCCAGGTCCTCTGCCCTGACTCAGTACCTCCATTATTCCCGTATCAGAGACATTTATCATGCCTTCTCAATGGGCTTTAGAAATTGCAATGCAGCAATGACTTGGGAGTGTTCCCTGTTCTTTCTTTCTGAGTTGAAGTGTTAATTTAAATTATTTTTTCTTTGTTTCACTAATTAATACATGGTTATAGAAGCATATAAATTGATTGAGTCTCTTCTAATTTATGTAAAGATCATTGTATGTTACCAGAGATTCTGGACTTTTGAGCTAGATGCAATGCATTGATAGAATATGGAGCTGTTTCCTATGGAGAATGGGTAAGTGTTTTCTTTCATAGTAATGAGGTGGAAAAAAAAAGATTTTTTTTTTTTTTTTTTGTGGTACTGGGGATTGAACTCAGGGACATTCCACCTCCACCCCCAGCCCTATTTTTTATTCTTTATTTTGAAACAGGGTCTCACTAAGTTGCAGAGTGCCTCACTAGGTAGCCGAGTCTGGCCACGAACCCGAATCGGATCCTCGGGTCTCAGCCTCCCAAATGCTGGTGTTTACAAGCGTGCGCCACCACGCCTGAGATTTTTGATGACCAGGATTCTGACTAGTTCTAAAGAGTGGATCATGCGTGGAAGAGATAAGTGTCACTTCTGGTGTAAGCAATTCACAGTGTCCCATGATCTCTATTCTTCTCCTGAGGCCACCTTGGAATATTCTCACTGAGACTGCAAAAGCACAAGATAGAAGTAGACAAGATTCATGAATCATATGAGGATCTGTCAAACAGAGTTTCCTGATTTCAGAATTCCCTTTAATGAAAAGCAAACACGTATTAAGAGAAAATCTTGAAATTCACAGATTAATTTCTGTAATTATAACTGTAGCTTTTATCTTGCATAGTATAGTTATATGTAACCTATATGGTATTATAATTTAAATAAAAATAAGTTTATATATATAAATATATATAATCCAATTGAAAACACCTGAAATTTGGGTGATCTACTTTTGTTTGTTGTGTGAGGAATCAGGAGAGGCATTTTTATATGTCTTGCGACATGGGATAGATATTAGGGAGAGGGAAGTTCTTGTATAGTCTGAAAAGAACAGTACTATGTATTAACTGGTATTTTAGCTCTCTATCATTTATCTATATACACTCACATATATATAGATCTCTACATATATGCATATTATGTTTCATATATATATATTTCCTTCTATATGTTTTAGGTTATTTTTCTAAGTGTTTGAGTAAAGTATGTTTAAAATTTTTGTCTGAATGATCCATTAATTTTAGGCATAAAAATAGATGTTTCTATAATTAGTCGGCCATATAATTTATCATCCAAACCATGACATTTTTGAATGTGAAAGAGGACACAATTAATAACTATGTCAGAACAACGGATGTAAAGTAGGACTCTTTTGGGCAAATTAGGACAAATGGTCATTCTACTTAGAAGCTTTTAATTTCAAAGGCCTGGAAATTTCTCCCATTTTCCCTCCCCATCTTTTTCTTCTTGAAATACAAACCAAAACAAACAAACAAATAAATGTGTTCCTTTCTTACCTTAAAATACAATTGATGAAAACATGGACTCTCATTCTAATATTGAAGTTTAGGCTTTACAGCAATAGTTCCAGATAGTACACTGATTTGGATATCCTCAGAGCAGAAAGGTTATGGTGGAAAGGTCTCATGACTAGCATAAAATAGAAAGGAGTGAAGGAAAGGGTGGAAGGGTCCCATAAAGTAAAACAAAGGGTAATAAGTAATGATTGGATGCACTGACAGAACTTCGCTTTTTTAGAATTAACAAGAACCAGTCATGACTGAATGTACAATTCCTAAAGCTGAATTATCATTAACCTTGAGATTTCATGGTGCATGTTTTATTGTCCTCATTTTATTTCTAATTTCAAACTGAGATCTACTGCCAAGCAACTTTTCTTTCTCCTTCAATAATTACCTGAAATCCAAACTTCTACACAAAGTTTTCTGTGGTTAAGTCATTTAAGGAATTAAACAGTCTTGAGCAATAATCAGTCAGTGCAGTTATCCATTTTAGATGAGTCATCTGAATAATAAATGTTTAAAATAGTCATCTTCGATAGCAGTTTTA
>PVLC010031742.1:0-18595 GCA_004027655.1 Graphiurus murinus | reverse complement strand
TTTTTTTTTTGTGGTACTGGGGATTGAACTCAGGGACATTCTACCTCTGAGCTATACCCCCAGCCCTATTTTTTATTCTTTATTTTGAAACAAGGTCTCACTAAGTTGCGGAGGGCCTCACTAGGTAGCTGAGGCTGGCCGCGAACCTGGATCCTCTGGTCTCAGCCTCCCGAATGCTGGGATTACAAGCGTGCGCCACCACGCCCGGCTGTATTTCTTCTTTTGTGAAGTGTCTATTTAGATCTTTTGCCCATTTTTTTTATTGAAATATTTGTTTTCTTAGCTGTGAGTTTCTTGAGTTCTCTGTATATCCTAGATATTAGACTTCTATCAAAAAAGTAGCTGGCAAAAATTTTCTCCAACTCTGTGGGCTCTCTGTTGAGGTTCTTGATAGTTTCCTTTGGTGCACAGAAGCTCTTCAATTTAATGCAATCCATGTATTGATCTTTCTTTGTGTTACTTGGGCTTTTGGGGTCTTGTTGAGAAAGACCTGTTTACCTGTGCCTATGTGTTGAAGTGTTGGTCCTATGCCCTCTTCAAGTAGCTACAAGGTCTCTGGCCTGACTTCCAGGTCTTTGATCCACCTTGACTTGACTCTTGTGTCCAAGGAGAGAAAGTGAGTGAGGTTTATTTTCATTTTCCTGCATATGGTTAGCCAGTTTTGCCAACATTATTTGTTAAAGAGGGTATCTTTTTTCCAGTATATATTTTTGGCTCCTTTGTCAAAACTATCCCTTTTTGCAGATGACATGATTCTATACTTAGAAGACCCAACATAATCAACCCAAAAAATTATAGAATTGATTAACAAATTCAGCAAAGTGTCTGGATAAAAAATCAATCTTAGAAAATCAGAAGCTTTCCTGTATGCCAACCATAAATCCACTGAAAAAGAAATTCAGAAAACAATTCCACTCACAATAGCTCCCCCCAAAATAAAATACTTAGAGGTATATTTAACTAAAGACATAAAATACCTCTATAAGGAAAACTATAAAAAGTTGAAAAAAGAAATCGATAAAGACCTTATAAGATAGAAAGATCTTCCATGCTCTTGCATAGGCAGAATAAATGTCATCAAAATGGCCTTCCTCCCCAAAATGACCTACAGATTCAATGCAATACCCATGAAACTACAAAGGTCACTCCTCATAGACATAGAAAAATCAATCCTGGAAACCATTTGGAACAACAAAAAGCCCAGGATAGCCAAAGAAGTCATTAGCAACAAGAACCATGTAGGAGGTATCACAGTACCTGACTTCAAACTTTACTACAAAGCCACAGTAATAAAACAGCATGGTATTGCCACAAAAACAGACACATAGACCAATGGAACAGAATAGAAGACTCAGAAATAGACCCACGTGCTTACAGTCAACTATTTAATTTTTAAATAAGAAACATGAATTCCTACCCAGAGAGAATGTTGTCATATTATGTGATGTAATTCAAGAAGATATGACACACACACATACACACACACACACTCACACACACATATGTATATATGTGTGTGTATATATGTATATATACACATATATACACACACACACACACACACACACACATATATATATATATATATATATATATATATATATATATATATATATATATTCTAAAGGGAAAATATGTTTCTTTTGATTAAACAGCAATGGGCAGCCTGGGGTGTTGTGGCACACTCTTGTAATCCCAGTACTTGGGAGGCTGACACCAGAGGATCTGGGTTCATAGCCAGCTTCAGCTACCTATTCGGGTATATGCAACCTAGTGAGACCCTGTTTCAAAATAAAGAATTAAAAATAGGGCTAGGGGTGGAGCTTGGAGGTAGAATGTCCCTGGGTTCAATCCTCAATGGGTAAATGTGGAAAAACATTACTAGTGGAAGAAAATACTAGCCTAATGATCTCATAAGCAAGAAAGCTTACACAATAGAAGTAAAGAGGAAGATAGAAGATAAAAACCTTGAATAAAGATTGAAAAATATTAAGGAAAATAGAGAAACTCTTTCATCCATTCATTTATGGAAGGATACCTAGGTTGGTTCCATATTTTGGCTATTGTGAATTCTGCTGCTTTTAACATGGATATGCATGGATAATTACAATATTCTGGTTTCAATTCTTTTGGAAAAATACTCATATAACCACACAATAGAATTTTATTCACTCATAAAGAAGACTAAAATTATGTCATTTGTAGCAAAATGAGTGGAACTAGAGAATATTATGATAGGAAGTTATCCAGTTGCAAAAAGTGAAGGGTTGTATGCTTTCTCTCATATGTGGAAGCTATTTAGAAATTGGGCAACAAAAGGAACTTCATACAAATGAGGGGAGATTATAGCAAAATGATAGAAGGGGATTAAGCAAGGGAGTTGGAAGTGGGGAAAGGAATCTTGAGGCAGGAAATAGATAAAAAAATACTATTTACATATAGGAAATTATCAACACCAATCTCACTGACAGGTACAAGGAAAAGGGTGAGATCTGGAAGGAAATACAAGAAATAATGTGTGCATGTGTGTTTCTATCATTCTTAACCTTATTATGATCTATAACTAAAAAGTACCAAAAAAGTATATTAAATAAATAAAATATGAAAAGAACAACAGAAAAACATTAAAGCAATAGAGGAAAGAATTAGTAACTTACTTAAAAACAACAACAACAAAAAATATTTCAGTTGCATCTAGGCATTAAGTTGCATTATTTTATTCACAAATAAGTTACTTCTTTGAAAGAAGGTGTAGCGTATTTTTTTTGCCTGGGTTTCTACACAGGGTACAAAAAGCCATACAACTAATAGAAAGGTAAGGGATTGATTGTTGTCATAGATGATGGGATCTTGGCTAGATAGAAAAGAAAACAAAGGTGGCAGTGAAATAATATGAAAAGGAATTGGAGTTCTTGATGAAACTAAAAAGATGGCTACTGACATTGAGAGAGTGATAGAATAGCAAAAATGGGCGATTACATTCAGTGAGCACAGTATTGATTTCAGAGCTGAGGAAGTTTTGGGAGGTGAGTTAGAGTGTTACAATAGAAATGAGGCTGCTAAAGCAACATGTACATAAAACTTATTCAAATTTTACTGGGATTGATGCAAGTTTTAATCTTTCTAGGCTTGTTTACATTTAACCCAGTTATAATATAATGGTTCTGTGAATGTTGATCAGGAGAATTTTATCAAGTCTGATTCCCTAGTAATATGAAATATAATATAATAGATATTAGTGTTTACAATAACAGGACTGGGGGTGTAGCTCAGAGGTAGATTTATTCATTTAGACATGTGTTGTAGGAATTGACAAATCATTGTTGTGGTGAAAATTTAAAGAGAACCTTTTTAAAGAAGAATATTTCAATTTTTCTTTTTTCCCTAACTAAACATGATCTCTCTTTTATTTTATTTCTACATTGTTTTCTATGATATTTACTGAAATTACTATGGTTTGTTTTTCTCATAATTATTTATTTGTCCCAGAGAAGAGCCAGGCATTGTGCTGCATGCTTCTAATCTCAGTACTTAGGGGGCTGAGACAGGAGGATTGCAGGTTTGTGGCCAATCTCAGCTACTTAGTGAAGCCCTCTGCAACTTAGTGAGACCCTATTTCAAAATAAAGGATTAAAAAATGGGTCTAGGGATATAGCTCATAGGTAGAATGACCCTGGGTTCAATCCCCAGTACTGCAAAATAAATAAATAAATAAATAAATAAATAAATAAATAAATAAATAAATAAATAAATAAATAAACAGTAGAAATAAGAGAAAGCATGTTTAAACTTACTTTCTCCATTCCTCATCAGCATTTTTGTTTCTTTAACAAGTTTCATTAACTAACATACATCAGAATTTTTCTTCAGTTGGCTGTTTTCTCTGGGATAGGAAGTTCTCTTCTTCCTGTAGATATGGCTAATCCTATTCTCAGCCATTACTCCAGTAGGGGTCAACTTTGTACTTTAACTTTTCTCCTTGCCTCCCAGAGTCTCTGATAAACTAGTACTTACTGGTGTCTTTGAAACACTATACACCCTCATAGCCATTAATGAGTATCAAAATTATATGATTGCAAATAGGTTGATGCAAGGCAAATGAAATGCCTCTGTTTTCTACCACTACACCAGTTTCCTTTCTTATTTCTTTCCTTTTTCCTTTCTGTTTTTTTTCTCTCTTTATTTCTTTCTGTCCCTTAACATTGTGACCTTGGAGGTGATATGACTCAAATGGCATAACTATAAGTTGGAGAAATACTTCCCAATTCCCATCAGACTGATGCTTATTTATTCCATGGCTGTCTCAGACAGTATTCTCACTGATACAATCCAAAATGACTGATTACACAACTTAGAGGAAGGAAGATTTATTTGCTCACAGTTTGGGGAAGACTCCAGAGTTAGTCTACATCAGGCCAGATCTCTGGAGCTCAAGGCATGGTAGTGGGAAGCAGAGAGAAGGGAACAAGGGCTCTGCTCTCACATCAAGGAGGCCAGAAGCAGAGAGAGCAAGCAGGGGAGGAGAGGACCTTATGTAATCCCCAAGGCCACATCCCCAGTATCTCCTCCTTAGCAACCAAGCCCAGCTTCTAACATTGCTACCTTGTTTCTGTGAGGGCTAGAGAGATATTCTAAATCCAAATCATTAAAATGGTCTAGCTGCGTGTATCTTGACAACTATATGGGGAAGCATTTTTCCCTTTGTTATTACCTTATTAGCTCTCAAAAGACTTTGATTTGTGTCCAAAGGTTGTAAGGAGTTAAGCATAGTGTCTTTTTTCAGCTTCTGAATTCTGTTTCCTACTTACCATAGAATGAGAGATAAATTCTGTCTGATACACTTTGTATTAGATGCAGAATTTATCTTTAGCTTAGGAGATTGGACTCAATATTGAAACAAGTTTCGTGCCTGTTTTCTCCTTCCCTATGATCCCTGTACATATGCAACTCTCCAGAGCTAATCACACACTTTCAGAAATGCCTGGACATCAACAGCACTAACCTTCATTCTAGCATCACGAAGGAGCTGACTTACAGTCCTGAAGAGTTGTACATGAAATGAAATAAATGAATAAATTTCATGATAGATTTTGAAGGCCTTCGTAGTTTCATGTTAATTAATAATTGTATGATAAAGTATTCATGGTTTCTTGGATGATATACTTTGAAAAATGTTTCCCATCATTCTTTGAATAGCAAAGGATGGAAAATACAGCAAATGAAGTATGGCATATGTGTCCTAGAATTATTTTACTGGCAGTTTTTTTAGTCTCTTTTGAGCATTTATGTTTGAGTACATTTTATGTTCTCAGATTTAAGTCTTTTTATTTTCCTTATTTGTGAGAATCTTAGAATATACTGAATTTAATATTTTTAAAATTGTGTTAATGTACTGCACTGCTCCTTTTTAATAATCATTTGAATATGATACTAATCAGAGAAATTCCAGTAATGTTCTTGATTAGAATAGTTTTCAGATAATCAAAGTATTTTATTTTCTCTTTGATTAAGAGTATTATGACTTTCATCTTAATTGGTAGTTTTTAAAACTCATCATTAAGAGATTTCTCTGTACTAACACCTCCAGTCCTATTTTTATTCTTTATTTTGAAACAGGGTCTCACTAAGCTACAGAGTGCCTTACTAAGTAGCTGAGGCTAGCTGCTAACCCAGATCCTCTGGTCTCAGCCTCCCAAGTTCTGGGATTATAAGCATGCTCTACCATGCCTGGCTATCTTATGTTTAATTTTTAAGTGATCTCATATTTGAATGTCAGTCTGGTGCAATAAATATAGCATTATTGGTTCCCTAAAGATTTCTTTTCATTTTTTGGCACCATTTTCATAAACTATAAAAAGTATTCATGTTTTCTGGATACCATGTGATGTTTCAATTCATGTGTATATTGTCCAATGTTTAAATAAAGGTAAATTTATCTCCTCAAATATTTATCATTTATTGGTGTTGAAAATATTCAATATCCTTTCTTCTAGTTTTTCTGAAATATGTAATACATTATTTATAGTCATGTAATTGTGCAATAGTGCACCAAAACTTTATTCCTATCTAACTATAACCTATTTTTTACTTATCAACCTTCCCCCATCTTCCTTCCACCATGAGGTTTTTGTTGACTCAAGGTGAATTGTATTTAAATATATTTTTGAATTTCCAGCTTAGAAAGATTTTATTCTATTCTGTTCTCCTAATATTTGCTACTTCTTTTTTATGTGTAATCATCAGAACAGGCACTAAAGAAAATTTTAAAAAGTTGAGAAAATGTTTCTTCTCCCAATGAACATTCACAGAAAAGTGAATAAATTCACTATGGGACAAATAAATAATTATGAGAAAAAACAAACCATAGTAAGTTCAGTAACTATCATAGAAAGTAATGTAGAAATAAAATAAAAGAGAGATCATGTTTAGTTAGGGAATAAAGAAAAAATGAAATATTCTTCGCTAAAAATCTCTTTAAATTTTCACCACAATAATTATTCATTTATACATGTGTTGTAGGAATTGACAAATCATTACTTAATATCTCCATACTCCATATTTTTCTCAACTTCCTGCTAAACACATTTAGATCATAGTTTCCCCTCCTCCTGACTACTACTGGCACCACTGATTTTCCAGTCAAAATGACTTAAATAAAATTTGTTTTTAACTTTCCAGTATAAATTATTTTCTATATTTATCAGTTTAAATCCATTTTCCCTTACTCGAACTGCAAACTGTACTTTGTCATAGTTAGACATTATCCCTCTGCTGTAGCTTAATTTAATATGATTACCCTCTGTGCTCAATCTTCCCTCCTTTAATATCCTGCTATTACATCCTGTCTCACTGCCTTCAGCCACCAAATCTCCCTTCAGAAGCCTCTAGAGATATGGAAAGAAACAGTTAAAATAATGTTATGTCCACTATCAATCTCACTAATGTGTATTGGTGTGAGCTGGGTGGGGGGGAATACAATGTTTATATAACATTGAACCTCACTTTGAAGTATACTTGCAATACACCAATAGGAGTATATTTAATATGAATGAACTGAGGAAATTTCAGACAAACTCCAATGAAGGACATTCTGTGAAATAATTGGTCAGTACTCCTCATAGTTGTGAAGGTTATGAAAGACAAAGAATAAGGAACTGTCCAAATTAAGTAGTCTAAAGAAATACGACAACTAAATGAAATATATAATCTTGCTCAGAAAAAAAGGTTGTAAATTGGGCAATTGGCTAACTTTGGTTAGACATATTAGACATGGGTTGTCTGTCAGTGTTAGTTTCCTGATACGGATCATATTGTAGTTATATAGAGTGAGGATTTTTAGAAAAATTAAGTGAAGCTATATAAAATTTTTTATATAAATTTATAACTATTACATAAGTATTAAAGAGTTATAAAATAAAGTTTAAAAAGAAAGGATAAATATACAGATTCTATTTTTTAAGCCTTTGGAAAACAGACTCTATTTTTCTTTTAAATGTGTATTAAATAATTCAGAATTAATATTTCTTTGTTCTGTCCACTATTACAATGTTTTGCTTAACACCTTTTATTATTGATTCCACCAAATATGTATTTGTTAAAGGCAGAAATTGTGAATGACTATTTCTTATTAGGTTCTTAATATATATGTTGAGATTAAATATATTCTCCAAATTACACTATTTAAAATCGAAAAAAATGAGAAGACAGCAGCAAGAGATCCAAAAATTCTTTTAAAAAGTCTTTGTAAAATTCTATAGTGCATATTTTAAGTACTGGTAATACATAATTGACTATATCAAGTAGTATAATATTAATTTAAAAACATTCCTAATTAGTAATAATTTACTTAATGAAAATAATGATAGTCTTGTTTCCCTTCCAGCAAAATGAAAATTTTCTGATTCAATATTTTCTTCTGACCTCAATGAGTATAGAAGTTTTAGAAATAGAAAAAAAAATGTTTCTATTTACACTTTCCAACAACAATTTTGTAACATTATTAACTCAAGTACCATTCATCTTGTATCATAAGACCTTACAGGAAAAGGTCGAAATTATTTATACATTATTTTATGTTCTAATATTAGTAATAATTTAAGAGGAAGTGACTATTTTAGAAAAAAATGTACCTATGGACCTTTTAAAGATTTCAAGTAGAAGTACTGCCAAGGAAAAAAAATTATGGAATCATAGATCTCAAGTAAAAATGTTAACTTGCCTGTTTCAATGTTTTATACATTGGTTAGTAATAGTGCCAGGATATCTTATCACAATGAAAAAGTAAATTATGCAACTGTGATTTAAAATATATGGGCCCCCAAAGACAATGTTTTCCTTTATACATCCTGGAGCACTCTGGTCTCAGGTTAGCTCATAAAACATGGAACTGTCAAAATATCTTATGATTAGTAGAGAAATATATTTCAAAGATTTTAGGGGGAGGAGTTGGCTTATTATTTAACATATAGATTATATTTCTAGTAAAAATATATTTAGCACCTAGCACTAGAAACAATAAATTATGATTTAATGATGTTATACATTTTCTTTTTGGAGAAAATTAAGCTCATTCATTAAACTAAGATATTTCATTCTTATTAAACACTTTTAAAATTTTATGAGGTTATTACAGCAATATAAAACATGAAAGCCTAAGTCACCAGTTTTGGTTTATAAAAAATAAAATAAAGTCTTGGAAAAATGATTATTTTCTATCTATAATCATATTCACTGTAAGACACTATAATTGGACATTATAGTATACAGAAAAACTCATTTTTTGGTAATCTGTACATAGGCATTGCAGGTAAAATGATGAAAACCTAATAGGAATTAATTCATTACTGAAGTTAAGATGTTAATAAGGAAAATAATTTTGCCTTCTCCTTTGGAAAAGAATGGCATATGAAGTGAAAATTCAGCAACAGGATGAATTCTACATAGACAGGGACTTTGTCACAAGCAATAAAAGGGATCCCAGGATTCAGAAATGGCATTAAAAACAGTTTTATGGGATGCATTCATTCCTTAATTTACAAGTGTTTATTAAATGCATTTACTAGATGCATTTCACTCTTCATGTTTGTAGGGAAAGAGCAGTGAATAAAAAATAAGAAACTATGTTGCAGCTTATATAACACTGAGTAAATATATATATACATATGTATGTATGTATATATGTATATACTTATATGAAAATAATAAAAATAAATAAATAGAATTGGTTAAATGACCAGCTGTCTTCTATTAGGCTCTATGTATTGAGAGTGCTAAACAGGACTAGAAAGACAGAGGAAGTAACAGTGTCACATGATTTCCTTTCTCTTCCTACTAGTGTCATGTTAGCAATGAATTTTCCTCTTAGTAACTACAGATGAATTTTGTTGCCTTTCCAGCAATCCCAAAATAGATTCACTGAGTCCTCTCAGAAAGTACAGTATGAACATCTTGGCATCTTCTTCATGGTCCCACCCTCAATGTTTCCCTTCTCCCAAACTGACTTTGGAACAAAAGGAAGAATGTAGTTGGTCTTATAAGTCTCCAATGGTGTTCTCTCCAAATCTCTTAATTTTTAATACTTCCAATCTTTCCAATATTTCTTTACTTTCACAAGTCCTTGAATAGAGAGATGCTACCTCAACTACTTTATTGAGATCCTGAACTATCTGTTTCTCTCTGAAAGTCTTTTATGCAGATTGTAACCTAAAAGAAAACCACTGGGGTCACAATCTGCCTAAAAGACTTTCAGAGAGAAAGTCTAGAACAAATACACTTATTTGTTCTAGTTTCTGGAATTTTAAAATATTTTCTCTTTCCAGTCTGAGTGTGGTGTTGTATGCTTTTTATCCCAGTACTTGCCTGTTATTCATGTATTTGGAAGGCTAAGGCAGGGGAATCACAGGATCAAGGCCAGCCTCAGCAACTCTAGAGAGATCCTCAGAAAACTAGACATATTTTGTATATAAAAAAAAGGCTAGGAATATAGTATTGAGATAGGAAAATAAATCTCCATATTCTTCTTTTATAACATCAGCAATCATAGTTTATTTGCAATAGAACTTTCTTATTTTGTTTTTTTGTGTTGCATTAGGAATTGAGCACAGGGACATTCTACTTCCTAGGTATATCCCTAGTCCTTTTTATTTTTTGTTTCAAAGCAGGGTATCACTGGATTTCTGAGAGTCTTATTAAGTTGCTGACATTGGTCTCGAACCTGAGATCCTTCTGTCTCAGTCTCCTAAGTACTGGGATTACAGGTTTGCATTACCCTGCCCAGCAGCATCTCTTATCTATTTTGTTGTGGTGGTTGTGGTACTGGGGAATAGATCTAAGAGCATTCTTCCTCTCAGATACACCTGTAACCCTTTTTTATCATTTATTATAAAACAACATCTCACTAAATTAAAAAGTTCTGCTCTCAAACCTGTGATTCTTCTCTTTGAGCTTCCCAAGTTTTTGTATTACAGGTGTATGCCATTGTGTAGGCTTTATAGCCTCTGACATCTTTATGAGGACACCAAGTAATATGAAATCTTTTATATGTTTTAATTTCTCTCTCTCTCTATTTCTCTCTCTATCTGTTGGCTACTTTATTTTGGTCACTCTATCAATTGCATCCTATACATATCCTCTTGATATTCATTACACTTTTTCTCTACAATGGCTTTTTAAAAAATATTTTTATTGGTGCACTATACTCTCACTAGGGCAAATTTCAATAATCAATGGCTTTTTACTGTCAGCAACTGCAAGTATCTCACTGTGAACAGTTCCCTGGGCTTGCATCCTCACTCCATGCAAAGAGGAGAATAGCTGAAAATCCAGGAAATTAATGCTTTGGAAAGTACTTCCAAGGAATAGTTGATAGGAGGAGATGATAAATAAGCTGCTCTTCTGGTCTCAGGTAGGACAACTCATATTTTGCAAACTTCCAGAAGTACCCAACAAAAAATTAGTCAGAATTGACCACAATCAGGTCTGTTCTTTTACTCAGTATAGATTGTGTTTGCTACTTTTTCAAGTTCTAGTATAAGTATTTACTGTAATTATCTCCCAAATAAACTACATCATTCAATTATTATTCTCAAAATTTTTCATGGGGATCCTAAGTAAATATATAGTCTCTATTACGGAGTTTGGCTCAAATATCAGGTTATTTATTCCTCATCAGTTCATATTAAAAATAATGCCATAAGAAAACAAATAGCCCAATTAAAAAAATGAGCAAAAGATCTAAATAGACACTTCACAAAAGAAGAAAGACAAATGGCCAATAAATGTATGA
Organism: Graphiurus murinus; assembly: GCA_004027655.1. Taxonomy (NCBI): domain Eukaryota; kingdom Metazoa; phylum Chordata; class Mammalia; order Rodentia; family Gliridae; genus Graphiurus; species Graphiurus murinus. Next base: position 7,311 of record PVLC010031742.1, on the reverse strand, counting down.
GGAAATATTCAACATCATTAACAATCAGAGAGATGCAAATCAAAACTACCTTGAGATTTCACCTAACTCCAATCAGAATGGCAATCATCAAAAACACACACAAAAAAACAAATGCTGGTGAGGGTATGGAGAAGTGGGAACCCTAATACATTGTTGGTGGGATTGTAGATTAGTGCAACCACTTTGAAAAACAGTATGGAGGATCCTCAGAAAAATGGGAATTAACCTACCATATGATCCAGCAATACCACTTCTGGGTGTCTACCCAAAAGAATGGAAACCAAACTCTCAGACTAGTGCATGTGTATCTGTGTTTATAGCTGCACAATTCACAATAGCCAAACTATGGAAGCAGCCAAGATGTCCATCAACAGATGAATGGATTACAAAACTATGGGATATGTACACAATGGAATTTTACTCAGCCATAAAGAAGAACAAAATCATGTTATTTGCAGGGAAATGGATGCAACTGGAAAACATTATGCTAAATGAGATTAGTCAGTCACGGAAAGTAAAAAATCATATGCTCTCTCTAATATGTGGAAGCTAGGGAGAAAGTGGGACATAAGAGGGACTATAGACGAAGAAGGAGAAAGCTTAGATGAGCAAAGAGGGTGACTTAAATGAAGGTGATGGGGGGGAAACACCCTAATGCACATGATGTAATTTCACAATCATATCAAAGTAAATCACTAAAGTGAACTTGAGAAGGATGGAGGGCAAGGAAGTGGGGCAGGAATTGGGGAAGGGTTAAATAAGAAATGTGTGCATGTAAGCCTTTACCATCTTATACCTAACAAAGATGTATGATTAAAATGCACCAATAATTTTTTTAAATGCCATAGAATATATGGGCATCTGAACATGCATGGAAATTTACTTAAAAGAGTTCACTTAGAGTGCTTTTGCCTCCCTGGGCATATTTGACAATATTTGGAAACACTTTTCATTATTACCACAAGATAGGTGCTATTGACATCAATACCTGCAGAATTCACACATACTGCTAAATACCCTACAATGCTTAGGTCTTGCCCCTCAAACACACAGACATACACACACACACACACACACACACACACATACATACACACTTATATACATACAAGACAGAGTCTTGTTCAGTTCAAAATGTAAATAGTGCTGCTATTGAGAATCCCAGCCTTACAGTAGTAATATGGCTGGAAATCAGTTACATGGCTGAAATATATTCACAATGTATAGCTTTGAAATTATTATGCTAAAAAGGAAGAAATATCTAAAATCAAATATCTTCAATCTCTCAATAATATAATTACTAAGACAATGGTTTATCCAAAATAAATGGAAGGAAAATAATAAAGAACAGAATGTTTGAAGCAGAAAACATATACTATGTAATATTAACAAAGGCAAAATTTATTTTTTAGAAATATCAACAAAATTAATGACCATGACTACCTATGATTATTAAGAGAATTAGAAAAATAAGACATTAATTATCAGTATCTAAATTTAAATTTGAAACCAGGCATGGTGGCACATACTTATAATTCCAGTACTTGGGAGGCTGAGACAGGAAGATCTCAGGTTCACTGCCAGCCCCAGTAACTTAGTGAGGACCTCTGCAACTTAGTGTGACCCTGTTTGAAAATTTTAAAAAAAGGCTAGAGGTGTAGTTCAGAGGTAGAATGCCCCTGGGTTCAATCCTCGGTACCACAAAAAAATAAAAATCAATTTATATTAAATTGGTAGTATCACTACTGGTACTTTAGATAATAAAAGTAATAAGTTAATATTATATGAAACTTTATCCCCAAAATTGTTTAACTACTATAAACATGGAAAATGTACTTCCAAAAGTGATTTAAAAAAAATTGACATATAAGGAAATAGGACAACTGCCTAACTCAGTTTCTATTTTAAAAATTAAATTTATCATCAAATTTGATCACATAAAATGCCCCCAGATCACATTATTTCACTGGTGAATTCTGAAAAAAATTATTGAATATATATCACTAATAATACAAAGATTGTAGAAAATATAAAATGAGGAAGCACCTCCAAATTCATTACATGAGACCAATATGACATGATACTGAAATCCAGCAGATATAAAATAAAATTACAGAACAATATTCTTTATGAATGAAAATGTGAAAATATTTAACAAAATGTAAGGCCATGCATGGTGGCACACACTTGTAATCTCTGCATTTGGGAGGCTGAGACTGGAGGATACGGGTTTGCGGCCAGCCTCAGCTACCTAGTGAGGCACTTCACAACTTAGTGAGACCCTGTTTCAAAATAAAGAATAAAAAATAGTGCTGGAGGTATAGCTCAGAAGTAGAATGACCCCGAGTTCAATCCCCAGTACGACAAAAAAAAAACAAAAAACAAAATGTAACCAAAAATATCCCAGTAAAACCCTAATGAGATAACAAAGTATAAAGGAAAGTTTTGTGCTCAAAAAGCACACTATTAATGGAAGAAAGGGGGAAGCAAAGGATATTTGTAATAAAGTTAGATATTTTGTCAAGTTGTAATACTTATTCATGATAAAATTTCAGCCTATTAGAAATTGATGAGCTTCCTTAAACTGATAAAGTGTAGGCCTAAAAATTATACCTAATATTGTAATTAAAGTTAAATGTTGAATATTTATCCTCCTCTCATCTGATCAGAAACAAAGAAATTAAGAAAATTATCAATAGAACTAATAAGTAAGTTTTACATGTTATGAGCATGTAATCAATAAACAATAGAAATAGCATATAATATTTATTTTTAGTATTTAATGACTAAAAAAGAAATGCTTTTTAAAATAGCATTTACACTAATATCTGTAAATATATGTTAAAGATATTTAAAATCTCTAAACCATAAATACAAATCATCTTTAGAAAAATTAATGAATCAATAAATGTAGAGACATAGCATGATTGAAGAATAGTTCAGTGGTAGGGAACTTGCCTAGCTACTATATACAAGGCCGGGGTTCAATCCCCATCATTGTAAAGATGAAATAAATGAAAAACAAGTAAATAAAGTAAACTAATCAAACAAGTGAATAATTATTATTCTATATCATAATAATTTAATTCCTAGGTATATATCCCATTGAATTTGAAACAAACATATGCAAAACGATTTTTACAAAAATTTTCCTAACAGTTTCACAACATAACCAATCCTGGAAACACTTCAATAGTCCAACAGGAAAATGGATAAATAACATGATATGCTTTGCAAGGGAATACTATTGAGATATTGATGTATGAAACAAACTAGATCAATATTAAAAAAAACTATTATACTGAGTGTTCTATTAACTACAACTACATTATACTAGCACATGAATGGATATGTAGATCAATGGAGTAGATAGAGGTACAGAAATATACCCAAGTACACATAGAAATATATCATATAGTATATGATAAAGGTGGCATTTCAAGTTATTAAGGCAACAAAAGACATTTTAATAAATGATGCAGAACAATTGGCTAACCATTTGGAAAAACATAAAATTAGATCCATACTTCACTACCATACTTGAGAAATTAACTCCAAATACATCACAGATATAAATGTAACAACAAAAAAGAGCCAAACAAATAATAGAAGAAACACATATGTATTCCTCTTTCATTTCAGTGGAAGCAAAAACTTTTCTAAGTATAATTCAAAAGCCAGAAAGGATAAAATATTGATAACATCATCTTAAAATGATAGATTTTATCACAAATACACACACAAACACACACACACACACAGGCACACCATGTATTAGTCAACTTTTTATCACGGTAACAAACACCCAAGGTAATTAATTTATAAAGAGAAGAGAAAAGGGTTGTTTAGCTCAGTGTTCGAAGTTTGAGTTCATACTCACTTAACCCTGTTTCTTTGGGTGAGGTAGCACATCATGGAGGGACAACTCTCAATGAAATATTATATTCATTAGTAAAAACATTAAGGAAGATCTTAATTTACAACTATAGAGTAATTTCTAGTATATATCAGAAGAAAATTATAAATTAACATCTATCATATACTAATATTTATATGAGAAAGAAGGTTGAAATAATAAAATATATTTTTTATCTTGTTACCAGTTAAATAAAGAAAATGAGAAGACTAACCCAGAAACAAATCAAATTGATTATACAGATTGTGAGGAGAAAATGAGTAGAGACAATAAGACCTGTGCATAGGATTAGGATATCATTTCTTCACTTAAGCTCAAATACTTAATAATCATAGTTTTCTGTATAAAAATAAGAGCAAAACAGAGATGATTCTTTTATTAATCTGCTAAAATAATAACACACATTTCAAAGTATGTGTGGAAATTTTCTTCCTGATTTATCTTAAATACATTCTTTAATGTCCATTTTATTTACATTTTAGACTTTTCTTTCTTTTTGTTTTGGAGAAGCCTCAATTTATTCCGGACTATTTACCTTCCTAAACAAAATATAGGTCCTTAGTTTTACTTTAAAAAATGTCTTTTTCTTAAAGATTTTGGACTCAGAGATTGTTGGTTTTCAATCCTGGCTATTACTTAAGACACCTATTTTCTTCAAATTATGTTTTGATGATAAATGAAATAATACGTAAATTATCTAAGATACAAGAAAAATATACAGTAGTTTCCATGTTCTCCCAAATACTTTGCACATCTTACATAGCAAAATGTCTAATTCTAAGAAAACTTAATTGCCACGTCATTTCATGGATTGTTCAGTGAAATGAGTTTGATACTTTTTAAAATATTTTATTTATTTTGGCACAACAAAATAAATTAGTTAAAATGTTACTGTTTATATTTTTTAGATATAAGATCCTAAAACCATTGTATTGAGTCAAGTCTTTAAAAAGCACTGTACTGAATCTTTAATAAAGGTAACTTTCAAAGATGCAAAAATGTTTAAACTGCATTCCCTATTTGGACAGACTTTAAAAGAATAATTTATTTTGTGACAAGAAGATTCAATTCTATGAAATTATAATTTTCATGCATATTTATTCCATAAAGTCCTTAATTCTTAGGTCAATAATGGACTCTATTTGTGAAATAATACTTTTCTCCTTAGTAAATCACTTGTCTCTATATGCATATCATAAGAACATGCACATACAGTAATGCTTTAGATATTTAACTTGGTTTTAAATCACTACAATGAATAAAAACTCTTTTATTAGGTGAGCATTCACTTGACAACTGAGATTACTTTTATAAGAAATTCATTTTCAACAAAGTCTTACACATCTGTTCTATCCACAAGTTACAGTTTCAAACTGATCATAATTCAGAATTAAAGAGTAAGAATAAAAGACTTACATACAGTATGATTGTTTTTCAATACAGCATATATTTATAAGGTTTCCTCAGGTTCAAGATTTAAATTATAAAATATATTCTCATTATTTGGAAATTATATTCACAAGAAGAATTCCATTATTATTATAATATTTATGACCATCCAGATATCAATATAAGATTATATTTATATTTAAATTTATTAAAAGTGAAGTACTCAAAGTATGAGTAAAAGAGCCATTCCATATTATTTCTTTCTCTTATTTTAAGTTTCAGGCCAATTTAATTGAATGTGTGTGAGGTAATGTACACATGTGTGCTTCAATTAATAGTTCCAAAATATTTTGAAAGCTTCATTTTTGTGGATGTTTAATTTCTATTGATGGCTAGACATAACAGAGTTTATCCTGAAATTTAGTTTATCCTAGTAAAATGAAAAAAAAAAGTTATTTTATACATATATAAGCTTAGGAATATAAGAATGGAATAAAAATTAAATAGTCATTTCTGGGACAAAGAAGGAATCTCTAAAACATCTAACATAATTCCCAATTCAGTTTCCACCCACTCTAGAATATCTCCTACAATTGTTTAACAAGCCTATTTATGAGTCTACATTGATAGGAAGTCATATCTTCCTAGACAGTAAGAGCATTCCTATATAAAATTGAATTTTTAAAAGTACTAATATAGAATTATGACTTGTATATCTTAATCATATAATATGTAAATGGATGCTAAAAAGTGAATTTTTATGGTAAAGTGATGAATATTTTATCACTCTGGTTATTATTCAGAATCAAAATATATATGACAGGTACATATCCCTATAACAAAATAGCAGGATACCATACCCTATAGATTCCAAATATTTATGAATTTATTCTGAGAATAAATATTTAAAGGTACCATCCTTATTTAGCAAAATAGTAATAATAATATGACTCTAAGTAGGGGTAGTTAAATGTGGTTATAGAGTTAATTATTTTTATCCAAAATTTACCTACTAAAATCCTAGATCCTAGAACTTCTCAATGTGGCTAGATTCAGAGATAGGGCCATTAAATAGATAGTTAGGTTAAAATGAAGTGATTTGGCTGAGATCTAATCCAATATAAATGAGGTTCTTGTAAGCAGAGGAAATTTGGAGACAGGCAGATACAGAGTCAATGTGAAAATTCTATGAGAAGATAGACAACTACAGGTAAGGAAAAGAGGACTCAGAAAAACTAAAGGTGTCAACATCTTGATCTCAATCTTAGCCTCTAGAATAGTAATAAATTTCTGTTCTTTAAGTAATCCAGACTATGGTACTTTGTTACAAGGACCCAAGCAAAGTAATACAGAAGGGTCTTTCTTGGGATATGACAGTTTAGCTGAGAACACTGATGTAATGATTCTGGGATGGTACAATCAGAAATTAACCATTGTAGTTGAAATGAGTTGAACAGAAGAGAAGATAGTTGTAAGTTAGATCAGAAAGGTAGAGAGAGAGCAAAAAACTGTGTGCTTGCAAGAGAGTTTTCTATAATCAATGATAAAAGCAACTAGACATTCATGACTCAGAATAGTGCTGTCTTTCCCTGTAATATGAAATGTGAAATCAAACAAATGAAAACTGACCTTCCAGATTTCTAACTTTCAAAATCTCATTAGGACCAGTGCTGTACAGATTGAAGGTAACTTAATACTCCTATTCATTGTTGGTTATACTGTGAACGGTATATCCAAATTTCAAACAATGAATACCCATTCACTCTGCAATTTCATCTTTAAGTACATCGACAAAAATGAAGACACAAGCCGGGCGTGGTGGCGCACGCTTGTAATCCCAGCATTCGGGAGGCTGAGACCGGAGGATCCGGGTTCGCGGCCAGCCTCAGCTACCTAGTGAGGCACTCCGCAACTTAGTGAGACTCGGTTTCAAAATAAAGAATAAAAAAAAAAATAGGGCTGGGGGTATAGCTCAGAGGTAGAATGCCTCTGAGTTCAATCCCCAG